>JAULKJ010048764.1:0-16725 GCA_032355405.1 Rubia balearica
CTCCCAAAATAGTAATTCAAGCCTAACACGATGGTATGCTACACATGAATCTACGGGTGCATCATAGAACATACATGACATACATCTTACGAGGATGTAAAGCATAAATCAAGCATGAATATTCATAGAACATGAAGATATGGAAATCTAAGAATCTGACAAAGTCAACATTTAGTCATGAATACAAATAATTTTCCAAGTAATAAACTAGTCTAGAGACATTGAATCCAAAGTAATCATTGAATTCAATGCCGTAGGTATAAACTAGGAAAAATAAATGAAGAGAGGGGATAACCTCCTTCTCTCTCTACCTACTCTTAGATATATAAATTATGACTTAGTAAACCTTGGTAGACCAGTGACTGCTTATATAGTAGGTAAAAATGGACCTTAGAAAATCCCAAAAGGAGTAAACCCTTGCAGCAACGCTGGCACAAGCCATATGAAAATGTACAGCCCGTGTAAAAGTACGTGGGCCGTTGGCTGGAGGTCCTTCTCGCAAAAAAAAATGAGTGCACAAACCTGGGACTAGAGAGATGAACCTTGGTTTCTGAGCGTGTGTCCCGTGTTTAAGAATGTACGCTACCATCAGGAGTCTGTCTTATTTTTCTAAGTGCGCGGCCGCGCAAAAGTTTGTAGGTCGAAGACTTTAATCATTTGTCTTTAACTTCTGAGCACTCGGTCAATGCAAAAGCACGCGGTTGACGCCAGGATTTAGTCACCTTAGCACTTGGTTTGGCATGGGTCATGTAAATGTACGCGGGTCGTGCTAGTCTTCATTTCTTTCGAACTTGAATCCTTCTTGTTTGGCGAATTCCATCTACAACCACGTTTTTAGTTCGTGGCTTTCAGTCTACTACCATCTATGTGAATAGGCTTCTATACAGTTCGAAGTGCCTATGAGCAATCTACAAATAAAAGCTCACAAAAATATATCTAGACGCTTGTAGGAACAAAGAATCTATTATATCTAAAGTAAGGTACAAAGTGAGAGATTTAGATATGAAAACCACAAATGGTTATCTAAACACCTCGTAATGTAATCTCACCTAAATCTAGCAATCTATCATACAAAATATAATGAAAGAGATGTTAACTGCCTTAGGAAATACATGTATTTGACGTCTCATAACATTCCCTATATTTGCAAAGATTACCATAGGATCGAAGTGTGGTGTATTGTTTAGGACTACATTAGCATCCGAGAAGATGCTGGATTCTCTTATTTTTAAACACTTGTCTCTTGGTTCTTCCAATTTTTTGATTGGCTTCAATTTTTTGTTGTAGTATTTGACAAGCTATCCCCGATGATCACACTTATTATGTTTACTATCTTGTCACTGGTAGTAGCTGATTCCTTATCTTCTGCTACTTGACAATCTTCACTTGTTGGCATGTTGATCCTCTCCACTATCTACCCTATTTTCCTTCACCTAGGGTTTGAGTTATTATGAATCTGCTTCTTTTCCTTTTGCCGAACCTCCTTTTTGGATGAATGTGAATTGATGTACTTGTAAAACATTCCCTAACTAAGAAATTTCTCAATAATTTCCTTTCGTGGTGTCGTTCCATATATCAATATGGTAGTCACAGTACTTTGACAACGTCCTCCTCCCTAGATTATTCAGCATGGAAGTTAGCATAGGAAAAAGGGGTCTATTTAAACTTGGGTGGATCTAAGCCTTTTCTTTGTTTGTCTGATCTATCCCTTTTATCGGGGCTTATCATTATATATCCTATGCTTTGTGACTTCCTCCACCTTGTGTATCTTTCCACAACTGCTTGGAGTTACAATAGAGTGGATTGAGTATCAACCACTAGCTTCTCATAGAACTTCTAATCAGTTATACCGTTCATATATCTCGAGATGAAAAGGTACCCTTTCTATCAATGACAGGAAATGCTTTCTTCCTTATGACACCTGTAGAAAGTTGTATTTGACTCATTAGGCTTATGTCTAAAGTTTAGTAGTTTCATCACTATCTTAGTAAAAATTTCAATTAATAAAAATGTGTAAGAAGGCTTCGATCAAAGTCATAATAATCTATTACTTTTCCTCTCAGTAAAAATTTGAACCACAATAAAGATTTACCCCAGAAGTATAATCCTAATAGCTTGATTTTGACATTAAAGGAATATCTCGTGGCAACATGACCTGTTAGTAAGTCATCAAAAACTATCTCAAATTGGTGGGATTATTTGGAAGCTTCTACGTCGGATTCCAAGAAGTTTCCGCTATAACTAGTATGAACAGGGAAGAAACGGGTGTACCTCTCTTTATGACCATATGCTCTAGCTCCTTATCGACGATGCTGGGGATTCTATCTTTTACGAGCTTCTCTCACGTCCTGACGTTTTTGGAGTAAGCACGTGCATAACTCATCTATCCATGAGTTCCCATTTTCGTTGTATGAAGAGGCACTGTCACCCAAGCCAAAGGTTGTGTAGCAAGACCAGTGTCCATGTCTATCCTTGGCTGCTGCATAAGCACCTATCCCAAAGTGTGAGGCTACAGAGTGGTTCCCTAACTGACCACGATCTACTAGTGAGGAGCTTGCTACATTTGATAAAAAGTTGTACGAAGAATCTAGTCAGCTTGTCTCATATTGATCGGTGTCGACTACAACTGTTGCATTATCGCCTATTGTGCTTGTTGTAATAATGACACTTGCATTTGTATACATGGTTGTGTCTGCATTTTCAAACGTACCTGCCTAGGCATAGGTATATGCATTTGTGGTGGTATCTGTAAGAAGCCTGGTACTCCCATATTAGAAAATTTCATCACTTTCACAGGTGTATATGAGGCATAATTAGCATGAGGATATGGTGTGGTTGAGTTACGCCTTTTAAAATTGGGATCGTTGTTGGTTTTATCATAACGGCAGATTTAGTCATTCTTTCATGAATCAGGTAAGTTCGTCAAGCATTGTGAGATAAACTCTTGTGCAATTGCTTAATCTTCAGTTTCGAGCGATGTTGTACCCCCATCTTTTATCTCTATAGATTCTTGGGCTCCTGGTGCAGTAGTACCTCTAATTATGATTAGATTAGCAAACGGTATTTTCATTGCTACAAGATTAATTAGTGGATTACCTTTGGATGGTGAGAAACAACTCTGTGTAGATTGGTTGCCAACAAGGGATCATTGGCCGTCAGCGGGTTAGCCTTTTATGGTAGAGTGATGGTATCTTGGAGTAGATCTCCTTCATTAGTGTGGTTGGAAGCTTCTTACGACTGGTGTTCTGCATATTTATCTTCGAGTGCCCAATTGGACAAGGTGTTCAGTTGTTGACAATTGGGTCCCATTGGGCATTCCAATTGATGCATGTCAAACCACTATCTAATAGTCCAATCTAGATTCAATGAGTCAAACCTACAAAATGAACTCCGTGGGGGTGGTCGAGGGGAAGAAGATTCAATGCCAAAGTCAGCCCAAAAGTATTTGGTCGGGGGTATTGATAATTGAATGAATAGAATGGGTGAATACCTTGGTGTTCATAGGAGTTGATCCTTGATAGTTTTTGCTATCATGCTAGGGTAGATATACACATTCCTTGTAGGAATATGTGTTTTACAATAATATAATTATGATATATTCAGTATACTATAATTGTACTTGGAAAAAAGTGTTTTTGTTGGTAGAATCTGAATGAGGGATCTTTCCTTTGGTTGTTGGACTTTGGCTCAGTAGAATATAGTGGCATGGTCAAGTGGAGAATATTAGCACAACCTTCAGCCCAAGAGGGAGTTTTAGCTTCGACCCTTATTAGTCTAGTAACCATTTTGATTCTAAAGATGCATTTTTGTTTCTCTTGGCGAAGGATAAAAGTTTTTCCTTTGTTGAATCAATGTGCACAATATTTGCTTTATAAAATTCACTATGATCATTGGGGGCCCCGCTCCTTTTGTCTCTAGTGGTGATAATCATTATTATGTGATATTTGTTGATGATTTCTCTTAGTTTACTTGGTTTTATGCTATCCATAGCAAATTTGAGTTTCTTTATTTTTATCTACAGTTTGAAGCTTTGGTCGGAAATTAGTCTAATTGCCACATCAAAGTTTTTCAAAGTGATAATGGGATGAACATTTTTAATTCTCGTATGCTTTCTCATTTTTCAGCAAATGTCTTTCATCATCAGATTCCTTAAGCATGGGTCGTGCCATATATCGTCATATCACTGATATGGGGGATTTATATGCTTTATCATTTAAGTATAGATCATTCCTTTTGGTTTGATGCTTTTGTGTTGTTGCTTTTACCATTAATTACTTGTTTACTCTAGTGTTTTCTGGTTACTCTCATTTCTCTATTTTTCATGGCTCTCCACCTGATTAAGTAAATTTCATTCATTTTGTTGTCGAGAGTTTTCCAGATCTCCAACCATATGTTGCTCATAAGCTAGCATCGTGCAGTTTGCCTTGTATTTTTTGGGATATTGCTCACATGGTAAGGGTTATCGCTATATTGATCTTGTTTCTAAGAAGGAATATCTTACTTGTTATGCTCGCTTTTATGAATATTTATTTCCTCATGCTCATCTTGGTGTTTTTGCTACTCCATACTCTATTGTTCCTGAATCCGTCTCTTCGAAAGTTTATAAGCACCATTTTCTAGATGTTGTTTCACATCAGAATATTCTTATTGATGATGATCAGGATATTTCAGTTCAGTGTCTTGCATCTGGTTGTTTCTCACCGAAGGAGACACCGGTCTCTCATTCATTAATGTCGCATGCATCACACACACCCATCGAACACCTCTGCCAAAGTTTCCCCATTCAGTGTTGGTTCAATCAGGGCATGGTTATTTGGCTACAGTTTCCTTGGATGGTGGTGTTTTGGCCTCTATTTATTCACCTCAACATGTTTCTTGATCTGCACTATACGGGGTCGTTAATAAACAACCTTTAGGGAGATCTACTAACCCGAGGAGCGCTGGGAGATCAAAGATAAGTTTTATAATTTTCTCCCGTACTCACTACCAAACTACCAAAGGGTAGATAGTGGAAAGTCTGGGGTCATCCACAGAGATGCTAGGAATTTAAGAGTTAACTACGCAAAGCCCGCAATCGGGTCGTTAATCCGATGTGTATCAGGAACAGTCAATGTTGCAAAAAAGGTTATTTTGGGGGGGGGTATCTAACAACTACTAAGCATGCAAGGTAATAAACTAGATTAAGCTAACACTTGGGGATAATTTCTTTACATGATTGGTAAGATACTTTAAGCCAAGATTCTATCAAATAAAAGATGTATAGACCTATCCTAATACTTATGTCACATAGTGTGGTCGATAGTCAACAGTTTCCTTCATCTGTCACACAAAGGTACTCCTGCCATGTTCTATCAGCACAGCCTCCGTAATTAGGGAATTGTATTAACGTCCCCGTCTATTATGCATTACTCTACCCCGTAAAGAATTACATCCTGGACCCTTTCACTAACTCCACTATGAATGCTTTTCCCTAGGCCTACAGAGGCAAAAGGATTATCATGTTACGATAACTCTAGGGTTGCGACGATAAAGGTTGAATTGTACTAACCATAGTTGCTACTAACTATCCTGTCCTCACCTATTGAGCTCTCCTTGTCCAGTTCATACTAGTGTACGGTCATCAGAATAGTGCTCACGACCCAATGCATACACCCACACGGTCGTGGGCTCTCACCCCCTCATTACCCTAGCGACACTCTCAATGGGACAACCATAGTGTACAATACATGAAAAATATGCTAAGGTGTATGCCAACATGGTATATCAATCTTACATTTAATAAGAATGTATAGAACAAGTCATGCATAATATTCATAAGCATTAAAAGAGAGGGGGATCCTAGAATCTAACAAAATAACTCCCTAATCATGAATAAAAATTCAAATCCCCAAGCTAATGGACTACTCCCTCAGCATTGAACCTAATGGATTCATTACATTCAATGCCCTTGGGTAAAACTGGAAGAATTAAACTAAGAGGGAAGGTTTAGCCCTATTCTCTCTCTACCTACTCTTAGGAAAACTAAGAGAATGAACTAGAACTCATGAAAAACATAAACCCTAGTAGACATAGGTCCCTTTATATAGAAGATAGTAGTTGAGCCTTAACGAGGCCCAAAAAAGGCAAGAAATCCCCTGCTAGCTTCCATCACAGGCCGTGCAAAAGCACACGGCCTGTGTGTCATGACCTATGCAATAGAACATAGGCCGCCAGCTGGGTTTGTCCTCCGGTATTTTGAGTGCACCCCCGTGCATATCTTTGTGGGCTACTAGCTAGGAGCATCTCCTAAGTGCTTGAATTACATGACCCGTGTGAATTCATGCGGTCCATCACCTGGAAGCTCATTTTCACCTTTTAAGCAGCGCGACCAGTGCAATACCTTACAGGCCGCGGACTGGGAGTCGATTCCTAGGTAACTGATGGCACGGTCATGTAAATATTCACACCCCATAAAATAGTCACATGATCTTCAACTTCAAGGGCATATGCCGTGAAATATGGCACGACCCATGCTTCATACTTAGCCACACAAGCTCTTTGAACGGAAAAAGCCGTGAAATACACTGTGGCCCGTGCTATGACCCTAACACCATCCAATTGGCTAGCACGACCTGTGCAATACAACACGACTGTGCCAGTCTTCATCTTGTTCAATCTTCGACTCCTTTCTCTTCTTGGCTTGATTCCTTATATCACCACATTTTCACTCGTGGCTTTCTGTCTACTACCATTATTGTGAATTTCCTTCTACCATCTAGTACCATCATTGCGAATAGAATTCTACAATCTATGCTGAAGTGCTAATGAGCGATCTATAAATAGGCTCACAAAATAGGATCTAGATGCCCGTAAGGACATAACATCCATTAGGTCTAATAAGTCTACAAAACTAAGGATTTAGACAAGAAAACTAACAATAATTATCTAAACCTCTTGTAATGTAAACCCGACTAAACCTAGAAATCAACCAACAAAACATACTAACAAATGTGCTAAATGCATTGGTTAACACATGTTTTTAGGTGCAGATAATATTTTGTCACTATTTTGATGCATGGTTCTAAGATTGGATCCCTTAAGCACAAAGGCTAGTCTATTATGAATTTTCTGGTCTTTTGAGTGCTTTATTTGTTAAGTGGTTTCCTCACACTTATCATTCAACTATCAATGATCTGAATTGGGTTGATGTTGTGGATTATGAACTGAAAATTCTTTACACCCAGCAAACTTAGGATTTAGTTCAATGTCCTTTGAATATTAACATGGTTGGTTCCAAATGGGTCTTTCATTTGAAGTATCGTGCTATTGGGTTAGTTGATGATCATACGGTATGTTTGGCTACTTAGATTTTTTTCTCAGCTTCCCAGGTTTGATTATGATTGTACTTTTAGTTCGATGGTTAAATTTTCCACATCTTGTACAATAATGTCACTTTCCACTATTTGTAAGTGTCCTCTTCATTAATCGGATGTCCAAAATTTTGTTCTAAGTGGTGTTTTCGATTCACCTGTTTATATGGAGCATCATTGTAGTTATAAAAATCGCATGTGGTTTGATAATGTTTACAGTCTATGCAAGGCTACTTATGGCTTGAAATAGTTTCCTCGTGCCAGATTTAACACTTCAGTTCCTTTCTTACTTTCCTTGGCTTTGTTTGTAATTTTGCTGATACTTTTATATTTGTGTTTGCGAAGAGATCACTCTTCTGTATTTGTTGGTTTATGACATCATTATTGCTTGAAATGATGATTCATTTGTTCATAAGTTTACTGTACGTGTGAATTGTGAGTTTGCTATCACTAAAATGGGAAGTTTATATTATTTCTTAAGTTTGAAGGTTGTCAACAATTTGGGGGGACATTTTATTGGTTAGTTAGTTTATGCCAAGGATAATCTTCATCTTATTAATACGAGGAATGTAGTTATCATCTTCACTCCATTTGTGGTCCATACTCTCAGTTGCTTAGCTCAACCTGTAAACAGTTCCAAAATCTTACACTTTATGGCCAATCAGTTAATGTTGGCTTCTAATGATGACAACTCCTAAGCCGTAACTGGGATTCTGCATTATATTTTTGGTACTCTTCATTTTGGTTTTTTATTTCACACAAATCCGGGTGGAATTGTAGTTTGTGGATAAATTAATGCTGATTGAGTTCATTGTTTGGAGATTAGTAGGTCTACTTACAGTTATGCCATTTTATTGGTAAAATTATATATTTTGGGAATGCTAACAAGTAACCTACAGTGTCTCATTCTAGCTCGGAATTAGAACAGTGTTCTATGACTGATACTACAACTGATAAAGATGGTTGAATTAGAATATATGATGATTTCCTTTTGGATTGAGATGTTGGAATCCAATTGTTTCCCTTCTTTGTCCTATGCAGCGAAATAGGAACTTTCATCGAACACCGATCATCGTAATCATTCTTAGAGTTTTTATTAGGGTAAATTACATGTTTCTCACGTATACGATATGGGTAGGCGAATTTCTTCTCTAAGCTTATTGCTATTGACTGATTAAATCTGTCATGCTCGTCTAGGTTATCTGTTACTAAGCATTATTAAGTAGCGTCAATTATACTCTCTAACTATATATCAGAGAAGAGGATATTTTACCTCCACAATATGTGATTGAATACCACAGAGGTCGAGTAGTGTGTTTTAAGGATAAATTAATAAGGAAGAAGTGGATATCCATTGTACCCAAGCCTTAGTGTTGTAGTTTTATATCTTCAATTGCTTTCTTAGTTTTAATAGTTAATCGCCACTTTACAAACCCCTATTATATTGATTAGCTCTTGAGTTTTATAATCTACGTCGAAATACTTAAACTAGTCCCTTTTTCCTGTGGATAGGATTCCTTATTGTCTCTGCACACTTAATAATGTTTAGATAGTCGTATGTGACTTATAAATTGTATATTTGAGAGGTACGCCGATGACCTCCCACTACCACAACAGTTTCTTGATGGTTAAGGTGGAGATCGACAAGCATTTCTGATCAGCAGTGTACTAGCTAAACCTCACAGTGGCTGGTTGACCGTCATTTTAGGAGGCGTGACGACGTCATTTTCATCAGTTTCTTCATAAAGGGTGGCGGTGTCTGGCGCAAAGGTGTTCCAACTTCTGTAGATGCGCATTTTTCAAATCTGGCATTTTGGGCTTCAATATTTAAAGCAAGCATGGGTCATCTGGTGAAAATCGGTTTAGAGTTAGTTGGGCTAAAGCTTGGCCAACTTTGAACGATCAGGTAATCTAGGAACACGACGTCTAACTCTGAACGACAGTGAAGATCACGGCAGATCAACTCTGATGAACGATGAATATCCTGACCATGCAAATTTGAAAACGATGCGGTGAAGGCACATGCAAAAATGGAAAACACAGCGAGCTGTTGAACATAATGGGCGTAGGATTTTGATGGGTTGATTTTTATTTTTGTTTTTTATTATGTTTTTTATTTTTAAATTCTAGTTTATTTTTATTTTTTACTCTACTTTCCTGGCTGTTAAGCTATTTGGAATTTTTAATTATTTTGGTTAAGGAATTAGATTTGATTATCTCTGCCAACTTAGATTTTTTTGGTTATCTTTTTTTCCAGTAAAATTTGGTTGGCTTTCGATCCGCTCTCCATAGACGGTTAAGGAGAAATCTGATTCAAAGTCGTTTAAACAATTGAATTCTTACTATTCTATTATGAGGATTCAAACCAGATACGTAGATTCCAATACGTTTGGATGTTTCTGGCCAGTGAGATCAATTCTTTGGCTATACTGATCTCTAAACTATTTATTCGGTATTCTAGTTTGAGTTAGAGATAGTTCTACGCACAAAAAATGACTCATATACACCCATAAAAAAGTACTCTGGAGATAAAAAAAAAGGATTAATTTTACCATTCTAGTTTCAAAAGGATCTATATATTTTTTGAAGATTGATCAAATGTTAGTGTATCTGTTAAAATTTTGTTTTTTGATTGCATTGGTGCTGATCACAAGTGTAACTGGATCATATTTTGTGTGGCTAGTATACCTCTCTAGAGAGTCTGCAACTTGCAAAAGAGAAATTTCAGATCCGGTGCTTAGTACTATGACTGGCTTGAGAGAGAACATTGGTTGAGTTGGTGGATTTAGCTCGATAAGCGACAATCGAGTGTTCTAGACGGTTACATAGTAGAAGAGCACTCTATCAGCTTACATATCTTTCTTTCAGTCACAAAGACTATTGTTATATATTTAATTATTCAGTGCCTTTTGTGTAAATATATTCATCCCACATATGTAGTTAAAAATCACTCAAATGTAGGCTTTTGGTAAAATATAATTATTATAAATTAGTTAATTTTCAAATAATTGAGTCATCAACGGTACTCCTCATGTCTCATTTCAAGGTGCAATTTAACTATTCATTTAATCGAAATTTCTTAACTTTAATAATAAAATTGAATTGGTATACAAGTACAAATACTATTGTGTAATACATTGCTAAATTCGTTATAACATATATTTTCAGAATATCAACTTTTCACAAATTTTTATCATCCATAATAAAAGATATTAAAGATTAAATATTTTACATGTTAACTGTTAACTGTCAAAAGTCAAAGTATGTTAGTTGAAATGAGACAGAAGGAGGATCATTTATGTTTTTCTTAATTCTAGAATACATCCATGCAATTTATGGATAAGAAAATGGTGTTCCACTGATTGTGACTTGTTAACGTTAATGGTACTTTCATAACTTTGTTTATCCGATTCACCTTCAATCGAAAAGAAATCCATACTGGTAATAAAGATGACACAAAATTCACCTACTTTGGAGAAAAGGTACGTTTCTTCACATAAAGCCCAAAATCCAAACACAAGACCCTACAACGGCAATTATTTGAGTAAGAAAGCACCAACATTGGGTACAAATAGGTGGCCAACTCCGTAAAGCAGAAGCCTGTTTGGTGAGCACTTCCATTTGGAAAGCTGACTCTATTCCCATTTCCCACTTGTGAGAGGAAAAATGTCGTCTACGATATCACAAGCTAGTTACTGCAATTTTAATGAGTGCTGATATATCATACCCTGTATTTTGTTTACATCTTAATACGTATGTACTTGTATAAAAAAATTAATTGAGAAAAAAAATAAAAATCAACCCTTCCTCCCCCTTTCTACACTCATCGGCCACCACCAACTCACCGCCGTTGTCGCCGCCATCTCATTGCCGCCACCTCGCTGCCGCCACTCTAACACCGTCGCCGCCACCCTAACCCTAACACAGTTGTCGCCACCTCAATGGGGAGGGAGACGAAACCGGCCGGTGGGGAGGGAGAACGGGAGCAGAGACCCGACCAAAAATGAGATTCACGCGACGCGTGCATCTCACGGGCGTGCATTTCACGCGCGAGATTAGTGATGTCAACAGCAGGGAAGATGGCTGGGGGCGGAGAGAAATGATAGAGGAGATTGTGGATGGAAGAAACCGGCGGCGGGGGACGCCGGAGATAGGGGACATCGGAGGGAAGAGAGGAGAGCGGGCGGAGAGCGGAGGGGAGAGCAAATGGTGGAGGGCAGAAGAAATATACGGGGGCGGTGGAGAAAAAAGAGAGGGGTGGCCAGAGACGGGAGCCGCAGAGGGCGGAGGAAGTAGAGGGGACGCCGGAGAACCTTACGTTTTTCCAGCAGCGGCAGCAGGTATAAACCCATTCTGGGAGTGGGGGAAAATTTTATTTTATTAAATTTAAGTTTTAAATTTAATTCAAAATGCATATTATATTAAATACATACAAATACGGGGTGTAATACAGTACAATACAGGGCTTGACATAGCAATCCACATTTTAATTTACCCTCTTACTTTATTTCATCTAGTTTATAAGAGTATGTGCAGTGAGGGCTCAATTTGAGCTGCATTAAAAATTGGGACGGGAACGAGCCCAAAAATCCCCATAGTGGGGGTTCAAAGTGGGCTGCAATTGATACAGCCCGTTGGTCCGGCTGGTGGAATTAATCTGGCCCAGCATTTAATTATCTGACAAGCCTCTGACCAGCCCATGTGCTGCTCTGCAGCGCTTGATTTATTTGACCTTGGATGCCATGTGGAACCCTTTAATTGGGCCTTATCCTTTTAAAAAACAGACTGGGACATGTGGCCCAATATGGTGGTGCCCCAACAAATTTTTTTAAAAAACGTGTTTTTAAATTTTTGAATTTTTTCCTGCTATTTAAAAATTCAAAAAATCTATTTTTATTGTCAAAATCAAAATTAAATTTTGGTCATTTTAAAAAATAAAATTACATTGTTTTAAAAAAATATATGGTTCTTTTTAATTATGTTAATAAAATAAATTTTAAAAACTGAAATTAATTTCTGGAATTTTTTTTTGAAATGAAATGAAATGAAATTTAAAATTTACAAATTTATTATTAAATTTCACATTTGAATTTAATTTGTTCTGTAAATTTATATAAATTAAATATTCAATGTAAAATTAATGAGTAGAATAGAGAGAATCAAGTGAAATTTATGGAGTGGGCTTAGAAATGTCTCAATTACTGTGAGAAAAAAGGTGATTTAATTTCGGGCTCAAAACTGATGTGAAAAAAAGAGATTAATTATTTAATAAATTGAGCGAGTTTAGTTCCGTCTCACCGTGGCACATAGTCTAACTATGGATAATATATTATGATGTAGGTCGACATCATTGGATTGTTGCAGAGATATTGATACTTTATTTCATCTAGTTTATAACTATGGATACTACATTATGCAGATCGTTGGATTGTTGCTGAGATATTAATACCCAATAAGGTACCAAACAGTCCAACCTCTATAGAGCCGAACTGTATGGTAATCAACCCAATAACAACTAATCCAATGGCGAGGAGTTGGTCGGGGCGAGTAAGTGAAAAGGAATGATGGCACATGTCTCGTCACTTCAGCCGCTATTAATAAATAAAAATACTATTCCCTCCGTTCAGCTATGTTTGACACACTTTTCAATCAATTTTCTCAAGCCATGTTTAACCATAAATTTCATGTAATATATAAGTAGTAATATTATCATGTGAAACATCGTTGGATTCTTCGTAGGATGTACTTTCCAAATATTAAAATTTTAAATGATATTAACATACGTAGTAAAAGTTATTAATGTTTAAACATGCCTTGAGGAAAACGGTAAAAAAAAGTGTGTCTTGTCTTTTGAACAAAGGGAGTACTTGTAATTGTAATTAGATTAAATTTCTTTTTTCTTTTGTGTCTCTATATAATATACTCCAAATCATGGATACAAAACACACATTATTCCCATTATTTTCTACATGGTATTAAAGGATAAAATCCTAAAATCTAAATACTTCTGCCACCGTCAGTGATTAACTGCCGCCATCGCAGCACGTGTTCAACTCACGCATCAACCGATTAGCGCCGACCGATTCCCACATTACCAATTGCCGCCGCTCGACCGTGCCGCTGCAGTTGTCGATCCCAGTTTCCCGTTCCCGATCAGATATGCATGTGCGTACTGTGCACGTGTTGGCACCGCTGCTCCACGCAATGCCGCTTTTGATCTTACGCGCCACTGCGTCTGCTTTGTTTTGTCGTCCAATTTGCTGAGTGATTTTCCTTCTCCCGCAAATATGCTTTGATGTCTCCCTCTGAATCTAAATTCATTACTCGCCGCTTCCCTTAGTCGTCGTTCACCAGCACCGTCACCTCGCTGCAAGGATATGCGACTGCGACCTCCGACTCCCCTACTCGATCCGATTTTAGCTCTTCTCTGTCCGATGACCAATAGAATATGACCATTTATTTATTTAATCAGTTACATTACCCTTCTGACCATGGGTCAGGTAACCCTTTATTTATTTAATAGCAGATTTGACGAAGAATCTGTCCATTGGCGGACCCGGCATACGACCCGATGGATAGGGTATACGGGTCGACAAAAAGAGGTCATCGGCGTGGTGAGTTGGCGCGCTTGAGAGGGGCTAACGACGCAAGGGGTTTTCCTCCGGCGAGGTTTTGTCCGGTGAAGAAGCTTTTAACCGGCAAAAACATTGCCACCAAATACTGCCGGAAAAAAAAGAGCCTATTTAAGAATTCGCAGAGAAGAAACAGGCTGGAGAATGAAGAAAATATAAGTAAAGAAGAAGAAGGAAGGGAAACCGATTTCAGAAGAAAGAAAAAGAAAAGCGGAAAGAAAAAAACAAGAAACATGCTGGGGTAAGAAAAAAATATGCTCCTTCCGCCCACCAGTTTTGGCATATTTTTTTATCAACTTTCTCAGACCATGTTTGATCATCAATAACTTTAATTACGGATATTAATGGTACATTAAAATATGATATTTAGAAACTACGTAAACATATGAGTCTAACAATATCTCACACGATGATACTAGAGTCTATATACTAATTGAAATTTATGGTCAAACATGGTATGAGAAAGTTGAGCAAAAAGGGTGCCATTTATTTTGGGACAGAGGGAGTATATTGTATCTGTTAAATTAAACACTACTAAATTTGTAAATTTACATAAATTACTTTTTTTGTTAAAATGTCGTACTTTTTATACTTATTCTGTTTTATCATAAGTGTACGCTTATTATTTGACAGTCAATATTGTTATACTTTGACCACATATATGAATAGATATATAAACAACAATACTATATATTGTTAGATTCATCGTAATAAGTAGTTTCTATATATCAACTTTTTATTTGCCGTTATTATATGTAGTTAAAAATATTAATGGTCAAACATGTTTTTTGAAAACAGTGAAAAAGTTTCCGTGTAGCTTATGTTAGGACGGAGGGAGTATAATATTTCTCATATTTTCACATTCAACATATATTGTTACATATTTTAACTTATAAAATAAAAAAATTTAATTTAAAATATATTTTTAAATTTAAAATTTTAAGTGATCTATCCATAACTTATGAACCACTTTTATGAAACTTTCCTCTTTTTAATTAATTTTTTCACATAATAGTGACAATTATTACCTTCCATTGCAGACCTTATCCCGTTGTGCTGAAACAAAGCTGAGCTCGTATTACATGCCACACAATCGGGAAAAAAATCATTAAGAAAGGAAGAGGAAATCAAGTTTTAGAGAGGACATGTTGATATTTCAGAAGAAGAAAGCAAATATTTTATAGCAAAAAAGAATACAATTCTATATGCAATAGCCCATAAGATACTCCACTTAATTCTTTTCCTTTCTCAACCCATTAAGCCCATTTAATGGTTTTTTAAATATACTTTTAGCCATTTAAGAAGGAAATCTCATCGCCTTATCCAGATAACCCAAAATTCCAAAATAGAAAAGTCAACCATCATTTCCTCCAAATCTTCTTCTTCCTCTCAAAAACGATTTGAAAATTTGAAACTTCAAAAAATTTATAGGGGGGCGGAGATGTAAAAGGTAAAGGGGGTGCGGAGCTGATCGTTTCTCTCTCCATTCAAAGCTTACAAACCGGAAAACACCTTGTTTGACGGAACTCAGGGAATGCCGACGCACCCCCTCTACGACCCCTAGTTCCGCCTTTGATTACCGGATCTAAGAGCATGGACAATAAGAATTTCAGAGTGATTCAATTCGAACTGAAACTGAACTGAAACCACGGAACCCCACAGTGGGGGTCAAAGTGGTTCCAATTAATTGGAACTGGTAACCGGGATTATCAAACTAGAACCGCCCAATTTTTTTTAAAAATGGCCAGATACCATGTAATGGGGGGCTCGAATGTCAGCGCAGACCATTTTATTTTCCAAACCATGCCACGTGGTTACCACCCTCTGTGATTTTTTTTAAAGTATTGGGACACATAGGCCAATCATATGGTGCCACGTGTCCCAACTTATTTTTTTTAAAAAACTACATTTTAAAAAAAATTGAAAATTAAATTGTGAAATTATTAAAAATTGGAAAAAATGTTTAAAATTCTAATTTTTATTTTTAAAAATTAAAATTTGATCCTTTTAAAAAATTGCAATTACATTCTTTTTTTAAAAAATATGATTTTTTAAAAATTCCGGTTCATAAAATAATTATTAAAAATTAAATTAATTTTAAAAATGACAAGTGCATTATTAGATTTCACATTTCAATTTATTTTTGTAGGCAAATTTATTAAAATTAAATATTAAAGGTAAAATTAATAAATATAATAGAGAAAATCAAGCGGGAATCATGGAATTGTTTCAAATTGATTTCAGCCACTATGGAGATAAAAATGGAATGGTTTCTTTGTGGTTCCGTTGATGAGATGGAAGATAGATTGAATATTTAATGAAATGAAACTACAAGAGCGCTTTTAGAGCGGTTTCGCCACGACACATATCTAACACTGAGACTTTATGAGTTTCTTTTTCTTTTTGAAGGAACTTTATGAGTTAAAGCTAAATTGAAATACTCCCTCCGTCCCACTTATAAATTCCTACTTTTCTTTTTGGCCTATCCCACTATCTTATTTTTAATCTTTCTACATGTAGTTATAAACACGAGGTAATAATTATTCCTTTCATTCGATTTACGTGGATCTATTGTCGTCCCCATTAAAAATATGTCACATTGACTTATTTTAAATTTTGTGCAAAAAATAATTTAAAATTTTAAAGTGGTATGGAGTGAGTACATAGGCCATGTACAATGCATAGACCACCCCAAAATTCCTCTTGTGGTCTCAGTTAATCAAATAATCAAATTGTCTCATCCA
>JAULKJ010048867.1:0-16721 GCA_032355405.1 Rubia balearica
CAATATAATTGATGCTAGCTGATCGAAAGCGGTTTCCAGCTAAACATTCCGATCACTCAAAATAACTGAATTAATTAACTCCGTAATTAATCCTCCAACTATATATGGAAAATGCACATTGACTGAAAGACACTATTCCGACAGTTCGTTAGTAGTGCATTGTTTGTATGTTTTCAGGAGGGCGTCCCTATCTATATATATTCAAATAGATCAAATAGATGAAATTCCAGGTTATGCTGACATTCAATAGACTCAATGATACTGTCTCCTAATTTAATCCTAGACTAGGATGTTTATAGTTTGTAATTTGATTTCTGTCACGCAATGCACTAAACTTTAAACTGAATAGAATCAAACAAAACTTGGTAATTAAAGTGCAAATAACAACCTAATTGCAGTAAAGAAGAAAAATCAAAGTCGGACCACAGTTAAAACTAAAAACGCCGCGGCGGCACTGTGAAACAGCTATGGCTGCAGAAGCCATCGTCCGAGCTCTCCGCGACGGAGCTGTAGAAGGCGAACACGCCCCTGCTCTCACCATCAAGGACTCCATCCACGCCCCACTCGCTCCCCTCGTTTTCAACCATACCCTAACCCAACTCACTTCCAACATCAAAGCTTCTAAATCCCAGGCTCAGTAAGTCCCAATTCCCAAATTTTCTATCTTTCCTTTTCATTCTACACTGAGTAAAAATCTGGGTGTTTTACCCCAATGTTTTTGTAATTGTTGTTCATATTTTTAGAGGTATTGTGCTGATTGCTTTTTCTCGGAGTCCGCAGTTCTATGTCGAGCTATTGGGCACAACTTCGTTGGACAAATGGTACCATTCTATTTAGCTGTTTATGAATCCGGGTTGTTTAGATAATGTTGTTTTTGGATAAAAGTTTGATTCTTTTTTTCTTCATTGGAATGTTAAATGTACAATGAAGGGTGAGGATTCTGGACTGTCATACGGATCCTCTTGGTTGGAAAGCCCGACTTGCAGAAAGTGGAATCATCGATAACCATTTGGCAGAAACTGCAGTGACCACCGGCCTGTGCAAGAATGTAAAGGACTTGGAAAAAGTATTTTCTTCAATTATTGAATTGGGGAAAGGTAAATTGTTATCATGATTTTCACTGTGTTAATGTGGGAGTTTGCTTATGGTATTGATTGGGTTGGTTTTCAGATTTTGTTAAAAAACGAAAAGGGAGGTTCGCAGTCGCTACAGATTCGGTAATGATCCTATCCACTTTCTGGTTTGTATTGACTTGTACGTATTGGTTACACTTTGTCTTTAATTGAAAGCATGAATGGTGAATTCCAAATTCCTTGTTTGACATGGTGTATTGACTGGTTCTAACTTATAATTAAGTGGTTGGTGTTTCTGTCTCTTTGGGAGGAAGCTTCCTAAATAACTGGTCATGGATTGGAATGCATCACTAGACTTCTTAGGGAAAAGAGTACTCTGGTTTTATTTGAAAAATGTCTACTGCTCAAATTTTAAAGTTTGATTTTGACATTAGAAGCGTTTGGATTCATTGAAAAAGAAATCTATGGATTATGTTTGGAAATTTATTGATTCTTAGGTATTAGAAGCATCATTTACTGAACCTCTGCTGATTCTCCCGCTCCTCCAGTAATTAAGATATTAATGTATGGTCAGGTACCGATAAATTCTTGATCAACTGCAAAATCAACTTTGTTAGCTGGATCTGTTGCTTTTGATAATGACACTTTAGCAGTGCACTTTGATTTTACAAATTGCCTTGAATAGTTTTCATTGTTTGACCAGATATAGAATCACCACCGATCTTCTGAGAACCCATTTTCCCAGTCCTGACATTGATAGTCCTTCCCTTATACATTGTAGAGATACAATATTTCCATAAGCACATAAAGTGAGAGTGAAATGGAGGCAAATTTAGAAAATCAATATTCAGATTTAATAATATTATAATTTTGAAGCGATGATTAAAGAGATAAATTGTAATGACACACCTCTCCAATGTCCCAAGTGCTTTAAAGTTACTCAACTGCATTTTCTGTGGTTTTTTTGGCGTGCTTAAATGGCCTTCAATACCAGCTTCCTACACTCTGCAAGTGTAAAACTGTGATAATAAAGCATAAATGAATTTTATATGTTTTGAATTTTGTTAGTAGTCATTAGTCTATTATAGGGTACTCCCTCCGTCCCTTTAGTATTGGCAGAAGTGCTTTTGGCACAAAGATCAATTTTTTGTGGTGGCCCACATATTTGGAGGGGTAGGATTAATTGATGAATGTGAATAAAAAATCTGGGTAATCTTGAGCATTCATTTCTTGCTAAATTTGGGAAAAGACAAAGTATGCCATTACTAGTGGGACATACTAAAATAGAAAGTATGCCATTACTAGTGGGACGGAGGGAGTATATGTTATATCAAAATCCGCGCTTCATGTTTGCTCAATGATCTTTGCTGGCTTAACTTGGGATGTTGAAATGACCGTATAAAGCTGTAATTTTTGGTTAATATTTACCCTCGATCATCGTATAAGATTTCTTGAATTGAAATTATGCCTACATCTGGCATTTGAAATGTGGGAAATGTAAGAAAAGGTATGAGATTTGAGTTGTCACCTGTGTATCACATATGCAATTTGATTTTTCTTTTTCTTTTTTCTTCAGGTTAGTGAGATTTTAAGACACACTTCCACTTCTTCAACTGCTTCTTTGTTAAGCAACCTTCGTTCTCATGGTGGGTACTTGTTCTCTCATGACTCTCTTCTGTACTTCAGTTGAAATTTTTGAAGGCCTCTCTCGTAAATTAAATTCCCTTTCATTGAAAATGAGAAATTAATCTATCCTGTATCTGCTTTTAGTTTTCTTAGACATGGTTCTCTTTTTAGCCTGGCTTTGTTCATCTAACCAGTAAAAATAGTGCTGCTAGAGCTGCTTTCAGCAATCATCAATCTATCATGTCCATAACTGCGTGTCACTGAAAGAAGAGGTCAGACAACTTGAAGATGAAAGGCAACGCTTAGCGAAAGCCGTGAAAGGCCTGGAAGGTTAGTTACAAGACCTGCGAAAATCAGCGAACGAGAAGGATGAGGTTATGGAGAAGTTACATGAGAAGATTAAGACCAAAGATGATGGGATCTTGGAACTGAGTGAGGAGAAGAAGGAAGCCATCAGACAGTTGTGCATCTGGATAGACTACCACCGGAGCCGATACGATGATCTCAAAGACATGATCAGCAAAAAAAATCATGCTGCTTTATATTTCTTCTTGATTCATTTTCTTGTTTTGGTCGTTTGATTTTTGCATTGTTGGCGTGTTGATAGGGTGTGTGGACTACCTGATTTTAGTGGTCCGAAAGATATGTTTTTGGAGTCGGTATAGGAAGTTCATAGTTAAAGTTGGTATTTTATTGTTTTTATTGGCAACTAAGCAGTGTAGAAATGGGTGATTTTGGGATTGTTTCTCCACTGGTATTTTGTCCGAGAAAATAAGTAGTACAGCATATAATTCTCCTTTGAACCCTTTCGTCTCTATTGTGTTGTTTTGAGTTTAGAAAACTGAGCCCAACAGTGTGTAATTAGTGGTGAATCGGAAAAATATATATTCATGAATCTTGCAGAAACACACATGTAAAACACGATAACTCTTAAGAAAAGTGGAGGAAGTATCCTTTTCTTTGTATTCGGATTTTTGAAAAAACAATTAAGAAGACTGTTACCCAAAAAGCAAAACTTAGCAACAAACAGAGAAGAAAGCAACAAGCATTAACTAGCACCCCTCGGAACTACTTCAACAAGCATTAACTAGCACCCCTCGGACCTACTTCAACAAGCATTAACTAGCACCCCTCTCTATCTCCCACTCTCTTTTTTCTTTATCTCGGATATCTTTATCTCAACTCCAAGAGCGTCTTTTACGATTTCATATGTCACAAACGCAATTGCTACCGATGGACGCCCCTGAATATGGTAGAAAGCAATCACGTAAGATATGAATTTTCCTATTTCAGTAAAGACACTGTTTGTTCCAACGTCTAATAGCAGCATGGTAAAGAAAAACAAAGGAATTCGAAATGACAATATAAGAAAACTAACCTTTACTGAATTGAGGATCAGACCCTTATACAAAGCTCCAAACCCCTCATGGCGAACAGTCTGTCGGAAAGCATCAACCATACCAGTGTATTGAACAGTTGTCTTGCCGGCCCCATCCCAACTGACGATAGGGGGGGCACCTTTCCAGCCCACCATCTGCATTCGCCGACGAATGACTTCAAGTGGGTGAGTCACAGTCTGGCCAACAGTTCCAGCAGTAGCACCACATGCCAGCTTTGTTGGTACACTCAACTCAGAGTCTTGATACAGGCCAAACGGTTTGTTTTTTATCAAGTAATCTTTCAATGACTCATACACAGCAAAGCTCAGACCCACATACGGCACCTGAACATGAACATGGTATGCTAAAAGTGAGATATCTGTAACAGAGATGGAAAAAAGGTAGTCGAGACACTTCAACTTATTAACAGGTCAAATTAGCAGAGCTCACTACAGTTGGAGTTTCTAGAGAACCATGAATTTCTTATGCTTTAAACGGTATTATGACAAATTTCAATAATCAAAGCTCATACATCAGAAGCAGAAACCACAGAATCCAAAACTGAAGCATGGTACACCAGAACAGAGAATGAATGACAAAATCTGTACTTACAACTCCTATAACAGTAGGAACCCAGCCTCTGTATAACGCACGAGGACCTTCTTCCACGAATACAGTTCTCAGAGCATGGAAAATACCCCTATACTGAGTAGGAGACGCCGTCGTCTGGGTAGAAAAATACAAGATGGAGGTTAAGCTATCAAGAACAACGTTCGCAGAATTCGACTTTTGGACATTGTGAAGTAAACCTCTTAGTCCTTATGTAATATACCTGGACAGTAAGCCGACCTCGAACCATGTCCATTGGGTAGGTTGCTGACACAGCAATCATTCCAGCACACGCTCCAGCTCCAAGGTGTAGAAGAGGAGTCAGTTCAGCATCCTCTGTTGAAGAGGAGAAGACAATTATATACCCTCAACATATCAATAATTGTATACTTCCAAAATGAATCACGACGTCAGTAGCCAACAGAAGAACATGAAGATTTAAATTTCAAGAAAATGGTGACGAACAAGTATATTATACCTTTCCCAGTTTGCTTGCGATACAGCCACAAGATCTGCCTGGAAAATTAGGAGGAAATATATATATTAAAGAAGCAGGAAATTCCAGACAACCAATTTCAAAAATACACAGATTTTGATCTGGAAATTCGGGTATACTAACATGGATCACAATAATCTTCATAAAGCTTGACCAAAAACTGTCGGCCATCAAACTAACATAAAGTTTTCTACCGACTCATATGAGTAAACCACGTTTTGACAAAAAAATGATAGTGGATCAGGTATCGATCGACTCCATATGGAGGGAAAGGCTGAGTTATATGTAAAAGTAAGCAACACAATTCCATGGATTAGAAAAGCCCAATGAATTTGACTTCTTCTGCCTATATTTGGAAAACAAAAAAGCTAAAATAAATCCATGTCAGAATTCTAGGTTAATTTCATTATTAATTTATTATCTAGGTTAATTCCATAGATTATCATCTTGGATAAATGTCTTCAGATTTTTATCTCCCAGCTCAAACAACATGACAGATCAAGTATTTACGGATCATCAATACAAAAAAAAACTCGAGATGCACCATAACAATATATACATCACCATTTACGCAAGCCTTTTACTTCAATCAAAGTATGGGGGAAAAATTAGATAATATAGAGGAAGTACAGAAGCATAATCAGGACAGAGGTAAAAGGAGAAGTAAAGCCTACTCTGATGCCTGCTCATAACTGAAGAACTTGACAGCGGAGTTTGGTACAATCTGAGCACAATGAGTTCCATTTCCTTTGAACAACCCCCTTAGACCCTCAGTCCTCCACATGTATTTTAACCCCTGAACTATCCCATTGTAGTTGGTGTTATGTGGATTTTGAACCTGTAATGGAATATCAAGAAAAGAGTAAATATTAATCTACAAACTATTAAACATTCTCAGAAAAAATTGAAAATTTTGAACCAACACAGGTAAAACAATTTCCCCACCCAACTACAGCTTGAACTTGGAGAAAAATTTAAGCAGGCAAACTTCATAAAATCATCCATTGTAAGTATTGTTTGAAGCTCAAACTTCATCTTTCTTTCTTCTTCTTTTTTGCTTTAGCTTCGGAAGATACTAAGGTTTTTATAACGCAAAGTCTTAACCTGAAGTTACAGATAATTGCTGATATGCATGATTTTCAATTGCCACTAACAAAGTGGAGTGACAAAACCTTCGATCTCATAATCAAAATTCAACATTAACATTTGAAGTCAGAAAATAGTATGACTTTACCCATAACACTGCGATCAACACATCAGTCTAAGGAGCAGCAAATACAGTTCACTGAATCACTATATGAAGCTCGACAAGAGCTAAATTAGAAGTTCATGGCCTTTCAAGTAAAGCAGGGCATATTGAGTCAAGAATGACAGCCATATCATACAAAACATCCTCATGATTTCTAATTAGCAAAAGAGACTAATGTGAAATATAACACCCAAAAGACCACATATAGTTTCCAAAAATTATGCACCTAGAAGATGGCATCCATTTTGTCAACGACTAGGCAAGCCTTGGTTCAGTTTGTACAGGTCACAGGACGATAACATTACAGTCTAATCTGTTCTCACTTTGAACCAGATAAAGAGGTGGCACAGAGTTCTTAGCAATTCCTGACGCTAGCGAAAGTGGTGCTACATAACATTCAACATTCGTGCATTTCTTATATATAGTAAATAGGAACCTGGAGCAGGATTTTTAAGCGTTCTAAAGGCGCAACTGCCGTACATGACCTGCAGCACAAACGACAAAATTTTAATGGATAGCAAACATAAAAGGGAAGATAGTTCATAGAATAAAATCAAAGAAAGGAGGCTTGCACATACTTCCAGACCAGCTAATTATCATTTTCTCAATCTACTCCCATTTTATAATTAAGCATTCCTATTAAATAGTTTTTCCCTTTAATGACGTCTTGCAGGAAACAAAAGCCGCTCTATTACCAGAAAATCCTATTTGTCGCACATTGACATTCACAGAACAGTAACACACCATCTTGGACTCGATTAGACAGAATCTTCTTTCAAACACGCGACTTCAAAACATGGACAACCAATGAACGAAACTCACAAGACACGTCATGAGCATTCAAATAACAGAAACAACACGTTTTGTCGTGTTCTAATAAAAGGATATACAATTTAAACAATTGTTCTCCAATAGATTTCCTGACGCCACGAAAATCATGAGGTGCCAATCACAACAAACATACAAAAATTTGAAATTCAACCAGAAAAAACAAGTCTCAACTTTTAAACCCATTTTCATGCAGCATGCTTTTTAGGCTCTTTAAAATCATACTGTAGTACAAGGAATTCCAACAAACCAAACAAAACTATTTCTGTATTTAAAATAGATTACAGCAAACAGATACTTGAAAAAAAGAAAATAACATAATATAGTATTTAAACATAGTAAAACATGAAAATAAATATTTCTACTCAAAAACAACAAAACACTGAAAGCTCTTTCCATCTAGCATGCTCAAGGCTCTTCATACATGCCTGTCCAGTTCAAATCCAATAAGAAAAACAAACACTGTTTCTGCACACAAAGTACTTCACAAATCCACCAACCAGGGTAACTAGATAATGCGCAAAATTAGTTCTACGAAGACTACACGCCAGAAATGCAATCCACACAGAAATCACCACTACAGTAAATGCTATTCCTATTATGAATACAAGTCAGCAAAGTACGGAGTATTATACACATATATACAATCTGTAAACAAAACCTAACTAACAAGCAAATCACACACATGAGTAACCTAAAATCATACAATCAGCTCCTCCAGTATATCAACAAAAATCACGGATCAAAAACACCGAATAGTATGCATAAGTAGTAATAATCGAGCGGCGCGAAAATGCAACAGAATTTCTGGACGGAAAATAAAATATTAGAATGCGTAGACATATGCGTATGAGAAAGAGGGGGAAAGAGATACTGACACTCCACCGGCGATTCCACCAGCGGCGAGAGCCTTGCAGATGGTGAGAATAGCATATCCCGGCACCTGAACTCCTTCGCTAGCGATTTTTGCTTCCTCAGCCAGGTTTACGATCGTCGTCACCGCCGCATTCTTGACGCCCTCCCCCACCACGTCCTCCGACGCCATTCAAGAGTATTGCGTGTGTGCCGGAGACGCGCCGCCGTGTCCCTAATAACCGCCGAGAGAGTAACGGCGAGCGATAGAAGAAGAGCAGAGAGGACTAGGAGTGAATTTTTCAACCAGATCTAGAAGCAGACAGAAGGAAACGAAAATGCAGTTGGATTATATTGGCAAAGCAGCAAAAATTATAGTACACAGCAAAAAATTCCGTAAGCTGCAAGAAAAAACAAAACCAATACACAAGCAACACGTGTCCATAAAGCTAACAAACTAAGCCGCTAGATAGAAACACGTGTCCCTTTTTGTTGTCGCCTTGGGATATGAGCAAATGATGGAGTAATGAACTTAACTAAAACTAAACTGACTTGATTCAATTATATTAACTCTAAATTCAACTACTTCACTAGCATCACTTACTAAAAATAGCGAATCAGTTGTTCTTGTTCGACCAAATAATGGAGTTGATTTTCATTTTCAATAAGTCTTAAAATTGATTTGCATTTATAGTTTTTGAAATTTAAGTGCACTTTTAATAAAATTGATCAAGAAAAAAAACATGCTGTAATGTATAAAAAAATTAATACTATCTTGCCATAAAAATTTAAAATAAATTAGCAAATTTCAAAGCATAATTGAAACTTTTTGCTTATCAGTCTAACTATTTTCTTATTTTTTGCCGTACTAACAACTCCGTTTCTCTAATAGTAACACACTTTTAAATTTTGTTTTTCATTGACACTTTCTAATTATAACAAATATAAAATTATGACATTCATTCATGTTAATTTTTCTTCTTTCAATATAGTTACAACCATTCAATCTTTTAAACTCTAATCTTCAGGAGTAATGTGTTAAAAATAGATGAACGGAGTGAGTATGAAATTGAAATAAAAGGGGTGAACATTGAGGAGGTAAAGTGTGTAAATTTGCTCCGTTTAATGGAAATGTCAAATCCTAGGGAACTCACATGCGGGTTTTATAACAGTAAAATACAAAACAAAAACAACCAATAAAACCAATTTCAAGAACCAAGTTTCGACCCACACCCTTTTATCGTAAAATCTTACCCACTCGCTCTCCACGAATCTACCAACCCCAACACCATTCTTCCTAGTACTAACAAATTACAAAATGGTTGAATGTCCCCGCGAGTTCAAGACACGGTCCAATCTCCGGGAGTATTGGTTCCGTTCAAAAATGCGCTCCAATGTCCAAAACTTCCACATCCTACAGCGCAAGTTAGCAGACAGACTAGACCCGACGATGTCGAAATATCTCCCTCTTATTTTATTTCTGATATTTTTAAGTTTTCTTTTCCTTCGAGTTTTTAGCGTGTCTTTGTCAATTGCAATTCAACCAAATCAGATTAATCATACTGTATATACCCACTCTTTGGGCCCCAAATTAATTGCTTCATTTCATTAAATCATGAAATAAATTAAAATATTAAATGTAAAAATGCGTGCGTGGAAAAATGTGTAAACTATTTATTTTTAAAATCTAAACACACACACATTTTAGTACCACTTAAATAAAAGGATATATACCATTATATTTCTACATACTTGACATAAGTGCCAGTATAACCATTTTAACTGCAGATATAACCCTACTTAGTTGATGTAAGTGCCAATATAACCCCTCAGACCCCATTTCCACCGGACCGCCGGATTTTGGCCGGTCCGGCGGTGGTCCGGCGGCGGCCCAGGAAATGGGATCTGAGGGTTATATTGGCACTTACATCAACTAGGTAGGATTATATCTGCACTTAAAATGGTTAATTGACACTTATATCAAGTATGTAGGGTTATAAAAGCACGTTTCTCTAAATAAAACTGAGTGTGGCTAACTCATGAGCCAAAGACACCTCTGCTCTTATCACTTTGATAAATTTAACAAAAATAAAGGAGCAGATTTTGAGAATACCATGTACGTAATGGATAGTACTCCCTCTGGTTTCTTAACATTAACCTCGTTTGACCACTAGTTTTTACGTGCAATGTTTGACCATCGATAACTTTTGTTATATGTAATAATAGACATCATATGAGATGGCGATGTATTCTCCGTAACGTGTAGTTTCCGAAAAGTAAAATTTTATCATTTTTTATTACACACAACTAAAGTTATCGGTGGTTAAACATGACATGGGAAAATGTGAAGAAAAATGGAGACAATGTTAAGAAACCAGAGGGAATACATCCCAAAAATTTTATCTTAATTTTTTATTATTTGTAATTTAAACATTGGTTGTTCTATGGCTTATGGAAATACCGTAAGGGACACTCTTTTACAAATTCAAAATAATTTTAAAACTAACTATTGAATCCGTTGAATCCAACCGACTGTATTAAATCTCAATAATTTGAGTTTCATGACACAAAATTTAGGAAATTTGACTCTAACAACCTGAGGCAAATTTGACTCTACAGCACTCTGGCGGTAAATTTCCCGCCAGTACCCACTTCACAAATTTCCGCGCCCAAAAGTCCCGCCAAGGAATAAAAGAAATGCATTTAAAGTATTCATCCAAAATGAACCACAGGTTTAGTCAAACTCGACCCATTCTCAACTTTATCCATTTTCTTCCCGTCCCCGGTTTATACTTCATCTATTTCATTGGATGTGACACACTTTCTTTTTTGATTATTTTTGTGAATCTGACACATTTTCCTTTTTTTGTATGAACAATAATATAATTGTGTATGATACTGTTCAGATCATCGTAGCAAGTGTTTTTAAATGTCAACTTTTTAATTATCGTTATTATACGTACGTAAAGATATTAACGGTCAACCATGTTTTTCGAACAAGGTGATATTGTTTGCAGTGTAAATCAAGCTGGAACGAATGGTGTATAATTTTCTCATTTTTTATTATAGTTAAATTAACAACAAATTAGTTTAATATGCACTACTACAAATTAGGTTCAAAGTGTTACTAAAACCTTCAAAAAAAGTGTTACATATAGATTGAAAATGTTGTCTAAAATTTAAAATGTGTTACATTAGAGCTAATGTAACATCGCATAAGGACATAGGGTTAAAATAGGTTCAAAGTGTTACAAACTTACAATAGGACCTAAAGTAATACATGATTTTTGTTATTCTTACCTAAATATAAAAATATTAAATAATATATTTTTTGGTGAATTGTGGGAAAACGCTAGTAGATGTTCTAGAATTACTTAAGGTTGATTACATAGAAGTAAGGAAGAGAAATCAGAAAGGATTGTGTATATGTTCTTGTGCTCGATCGATGACAAATATTCCGTTACGAATTTGGGAAATAAAATGGGGGTGTATAGGGAAGCACCACGTTCGAGCGGATTTCATTTTGGAGTTACGGGTAAAGTTTTTACTATTAGCACTTAGGTCCCTCCAATAAATTTGGAATTGGCGAATCACGAAATTCAATTGAATAATATAGGATTGCAACTATGCGATTTGGTCATGTATGAGTGAATGGAAGGACCTCAAAAGTCAACTTTGATTACTTGCACATAATTTTGAAAAATTACACTGTGGCCCAAAACTGTGTTTTCCCATTATCCACTGTTCCAAAATATATGATTTTTGCTATTCTTGCCTAAATATACAAATATTAAATAATATATTTTTTGGTTAATTGTGGGAAAGCTCTAGTAGATGTTCTAGAATTACTTAGAGTTGATTACATAGAAGTAAGGAAGAGAGATCAGAAATGATTATGTATATGTTCTTGTGCCCGATCGATGACAAATATTCCGTTACGAATTTGGGAAATGAAATGGGGGTGTATAGGAAGCACCACGTTCGAGCGGATTTCATTTTGGAGTTACGGTTAAAGTTTTTACTATTTGCACTTAGATCCCTCCATATAAATTTGGAATTGGCGAATCACGAAATTGGCGACACCAAAATTCAATTGAATAATATAGGATTGCAACTATGTGATTTGTTTATGTATGAGTGAATGGAAGGATCTCGAAAGTCAACTTTGATTACTTGCACACAATTTTGAAAAATTACATTGTGGCCCAAAATCGTATTTCCCCATTATTCATTGCTCCAAAATACATGATTTTTGTTATTATTACCCAAATATAAAAATATTAAATAATATATTTTTTTTTGGTGAATTGTGGGAAATCGCTAGTAGATGTTCGAGAATTACTTAGAGTTGATTACATAGAAGTAAGGAAGAGAAATCGGAAAGGATTTGGATATGTCCTTGTGCTCGATCGATGACAAATATTTTGTTGCGAATTTGGGAAATAAAATGGGGGGTGTATAGGGAAGCATCACGTTTGAGCGGATTTCATTTTGGAGTTACGGGTAAAGTTTTTAGTTCAAATTCAGGTTATTTGTTCGGTCTGGGTTAACCAACAGACTTTGACCCAAACTCGACCAACAGACTTCGACCCGACCCAGCCAACAGATTTCGACCCGTTTCAACCCGACCCATTTCAACCCGACCCGACCCCGCCAACAGACTTCGGCCTGTTTCAATCCGACCCGAACCTGACCCGACCCGACCAACAGACTTCAATCCGACCCGTTTCGACCTGACTCGAACCGACCCGACCCGACCAACATATTTCGACCCGTTTCAACCCGACCCGTTTCAACCCGAACCTGTTTGACCCGAACCTGACCCGAATAACCGAATTGACAGCTCTACATGTACTTCATCCATTGACTCTAGATTTGGCTTTTGCGTTCCTTAGATGAGACCTACTGCAATTTTGGAATCAACCCCGATCCATAAATGGAAATTCCCCTTTTGTAAATATTTTGGAAATTTGAACTGGATCTAAACCTTTTTAATTTATATCATTCATTTCATTTAATGTAATTTTCAAAATGTTTATAAATGATGAAGACGGTTAGGACTTGGAAGTGCAACAAATCAGTCCTTATAAATACGCCTCTTTTCGGGGACATAGATTAAGTTACAAATAAAATGCTATAGAGATAAGTGTTAAAATAAAACTACATTTTGGCTGAAAGTGTCAAATAATCCTGTAATTTGAGAAAGTTCCAATCTAATCCTGGATTTGGCTGACTTTTAAGTTAACAAATGTTTAGCCGGAATTTGGTGTAATGATGCTTTTACCCTTGGTTTTTAAAAAAAAGAGAAATTCAAAAAGTGTGAAAAGACTTAACAACCCTCATCTCCCTTTTCTTCTTCGTCCTCCCCCGCTGAACTTCTCAGATGTTGAATTTCCCTTCTCCCCTTCGCTCAAAAAATGTAAAAACTTCCGTCCCCTCATTTGTCTTCCCTTTCTTACCCGCTCACGTCATTTTAGTTGTCGGATGATTGAGTGACAATAAATTACAGGTTAATATTGCAGTAGCGGTTTTTAGCCAGCACGTATAGTATTTAGCTATACATGCTGGAATTTTATTTTTAAATAAATATTGTGGTATATAGTATTTGAAATATTTAATTAATTAAAAATTATATCTCATTCTGAAATTAATACTCCCCTGGCTCATTTCAACCTGCAATTTAACTATTTATTTAGTCAAAACTTTTTAACTTTGACGTTAAAATTGAATCGGTATATAAGTAGAAGTATCATCACGTGATACATTTTTAGATTCATTATAACACATATTTTTAAAATGTCAAATTTTCACAATCCTTAATGAAAGATATTAACACTACAACAATGCTACATTTTTACAGGTTAATATTTTAGCAACGGTTTTTAGTTACGTGCTAGAATTATAGTTGAAGTAAATACGGTAGTAGTTTAATAAAAATATTACATCCTATTCTGAAATTATTGCGTAGTGCGTGATTTTATTCAGTGGATTTATTACTGGAAGGTGAGTGGTGGTGAAGAAGTTATAAAAATCAAGGTAAAAGGCAGACGAATAAGAAATTAGGATAGAAAAGACAAAATGAAAATGAATTTCTTGGAGGGGAAGTAATTCAACGGTAAAATCCCACTTCCGTTCTTATGGCGCAGCTCCACTACTTGTACTAAGCAAGTTGGCTGAGGAAAGGGGCAGGAGCCAATCAAAGGTTTACAGGTGTTGCTTGAATAAAAATAAAACGAAAACTGAACTACGTCGTTTCTCTCTCCCGCCAAGCTTTCCCTTGAACTTCTCCCGCCAAGATCAAATTCAAAGATCAAACTCGGCTCTCTCCTCTTCTTCTGGTGTTTTCTTCTCTAACTTCCATAGCGATGCATTCGTTTCATTTCTTTCTTTTCCCCTACTTTTGACTTGGATTTTTTTAATACATAATTTAGCCATTTTTGGATTCTGCGTCCCATTCGAAACTGCAATTAAATTATTCATTTACTCAAAACTTTCTAACTTTGATCCTAAAATTGAATTTTTTGTTTATATAATTATAAATACGACTGTGTGATACATTGTTAGATGCACCGCCGTCGTCCCCCTCCAATGTCCGAAGCTAGAGCACGTCTTCCTTCTCCAATGTTCGTTGAGTTGTTGAATTATGTCAGACTGTTTTGAGTGCGATTATTTTGATTTCACTTTAGGATCAATCTTTTGATTCACTTTATTATGTTGTTGTGCAATTATGTTGCTGATTTATTTGTCTCAAATTGAGTGTGGTTTTGCTTATGTTGCTAGTTCTCTATTATAAGCTGTTGGAAATGCTATGGGCGGCATTTTTCCGCCAGAGCACCTGTGTTTCCCCGTGGGTGTTTCTCGGGGGAGCAGTGACATTTTCTGGTGGGGTGTGTTTTGTAGAAGAAGAAAACCCAAGAGCTGTCATGTCACGATGGTATAATGAGCATCAATTTTTCTTCTCTAGTATAAGGGGTAATTTTGTAATTTTATAATCGGGTTAATATATGAATTTCTAGGGTCAACGTCGGAATTGGAGACTTTGGGTATATTGGCACGAATATGTCAAAAGTTAGGATTAGATTGACACAACTAATAATAATCGGGGTTATATTGACACTTTCTCAAATTACGGGATTATATTGGCACTTTCAACATAAAGTTGAAATTATAAATGTATTTACCCCTAAAATGTATTTCACCAATATTATAAAGAATTTGAGGAACTAGATATTTTTAGATAAAGTCAACATTACTTTTCAACGTAGAGCACAATGAATTGTTTTGTCCCTTCATTCCAGGGTTTTCCTAGAGCAATCAATCATTTCTTGAATTATCATCGGGCACAATTACCCTATATATTTCTTTTCCTTTTGGTTTGCAAAGTAATATACATACTTCCAAAAATAAATAGACAACTTGAGCTCCAAATGTGTCAAGTAGAATATCTATTTTATGATTTATTGGTCTTCCAACGTGGAGTTACGTTAAAGGCGACAATTTGCCGCTACTGGTCCCACGTGCCCACGTAACAAATGTGCTAAAGACCCAATGAAGGAAGCATAAAGAAATGGTAATTTAAAATCATAAGCTAACTTTTTTCCTTATTCTCCAAAGCTCTTCGCTTGTGGATCTCCCAATTTTTTCGATTGAATTCGTGTGTATGTTAACCAAAGATTATCGTCTTTTTTTTATTGGAGAATATGTGATCTTGGGAAAATGTGTACTCATATTCACGTCAACTTATTCATTGCCTTCTTATTTAAATCATTCATATTCGGGGAATCGATTTCGAATGGTTCTAGAAGAATAAAAACTGTTGCTTGTTAGAAAATGATATCTTATTTTAAGAACAGGTTCTCATTACAAAGTGAATAGATTCCAATATATATACCTTGTACTATGTCTGTAGAGTGTCCTTGTACTCTTTAGGAACTTCGTGCTAATTGTCGTACCAAATGTCGACCTTGTTTTACCTACCTTCCTAACCCAACTAGACTACTTAGCTCATTCTTCCGACAAACATCACCCCACCTTGTTGAAAACCAACAAAGTTATTTTCCCCAGCCATGCTCCTTTCTAATACCATGTGACATGTCTTAAGAATTCCCACCTTTCAAACTCCTCCCATCATCATCGACCATCCGCCATTGTGTCACCATTGACATTATGTGATCACAAAGTTTTATGTCGGGTATTTTTCTTAGACATTTCAGGTCCTATGAATATACGTTATGGTTAATGAACATGAATATGTGTATGTCTATTTTTTAACTTAAATATCTTGTACATTAACAATCAACCTAGCACTTTGTTGTTTTATACTATGAACTTCATTAACCCTATTTAACAACTTCTTTTTCCATCCATGTGTATAAAAAACCCTACAATATAAAAAGACATTGCACTATCACAAATGCCTCGATGGTGAAGAATCTATTTTAAAACATAGCCAAAACATAGCCAAAAATCAAAATCTATTTCATAAAAGTACACATGAAGAAGAATTGCATCTCTAACCAAAGAATAAGCATTAATGTTAGAAGATCTCACCTTTAGCACCATCTTCAAACTCAAACCCCTATTCCAACCACACAAGAGATTAGCGTGAT
>JAULKJ010048971.1:0-16721 GCA_032355405.1 Rubia balearica
AGAGAAGCATGCAGTTAGAGCAAGAGATCAGTGCCTGAATTAGTGCTTGAGATAAGAAAAAAGTAAGAGCAGCAGGAAACATGTAGAGATTTCAAGTTAAGGAGGATGATATCTCCTAATTGTCGGGATATCTAATATATCCATTTTAATTAATTCCTTTGTCTTTGAATCCAGCTGGTCCCAAGAAATAGGACTTGTCCTTGAGTTTTCTAACCTCGTAATAGAGTCCACCACTGTATTAGCTTCTCTGTAGATGTGTGTGAGATCAGTGTCCCCTAACATGTTCTTAACCTTGACACATCTTGAAAATAAAGAATATGGAGCTTTGTTTGGAGAACTTGTATTAGTCAGAACCTGCACACAATCTGTCTCAGTGTAGGAATAGGTCCAGGCTCTTCCATTAATAATGTCCAAGGCATGTTCTAGACTCCTAATTTCGACCTCGAGTGGGGTAGTCTCATTTGAATTGAATTTATAAGCGCAAATTATTTGCCCCCCTGCATCTCTGAATATAATTCCATGGGAGCTTGGTCTCCCAGGACTAACCGAGGCATCTATGTTACACTTTAGGCCAGCCGTTGGCTTTTTCCATGCACACAGAATAGGAGGCTTGAAGGGGAGTTTTTTCAGGTAAGGCATTAGGCCAGATTGAGTCCAAAATAGATCGTTCGAATTACCTGACATCGGAGTAGCTGCAAAGATATTGAAAGTAGTTTCTCTTATGTCCCGCACTAAAGCAGCCACTGATGATTGAATACCTTCATGTATATGTCTATTCCTAGCCTTCCAAAGTGACCAAAATGCAGTGATGCCTAAGATTAAGATCATTCTCGAGTGGATCCTAGATTGGGCCGGATTGTTAATGTAAAAGGAAAGTCTATCCCAGCATGATCTAAATACCTGACCTTTAATTAGCATGAAAGAATGGATTTGCTCCCATAGAAGGCAAGAAAATTGGCAACCATTGAAAAAATGATCTAAACTATCAACCTCATCGCATTTCCAACATTTGGAGGGTAGGTTAAAACCTAATCTTGAGAGGATATCATCAAAAGGGAGTAAGTTATTCATAGTTCTCCAAATGAAAATCGAAATTTTACATGGTATGTATGGTTTCCAAATAAGAGCAAGAGATCTGCTTCTGGCTTTTCTGTGTCTGAGAATCACGTATGTATATTTCACTGAGAAGTCACCATTTGAAGAGGCCTTCCATATCAATCTGTCCTCATGCAGCGAGTTGACCTGAATGTCCTGCAAAATTTTTAGAGAACTGGTAGCCAAATGAGGCTCCAACTGTGGAATTAGGTCATCTTTGTTAGCTATGAAGTCTGCCAGAGAGATGTTGGGGAAATGCACATGTAAGATAGGCCAATTATAAAAAAAGAGCCCCAGAACCCATCCAATTACCATTCCAGAAACTGAACGCCCCTTTTCCTGGAATGATATGAGAGTTAGCATTGCAAAATTCAGTAATACCACATATCCTTTTCCACATAGGGCAGGTTTTTGTTGAGTTGGGTAAAGACCACAAAAATTTAGTCCATGAAAGATTATTTGTGTGACGCTAATTGGTCTAAATGTCAGACGAAAGTTTTACGACCATTAATACAAATGAAAATAAAGTTTGATGGATAGTAAATTGTATGTTTATGTGGGAAATAAAGCATTGAAAGATGTAACTAAATGTTCTATTTATTTAGTATATTAATTGAAATTTAATAAGGTAATATAGTGATATTGAGACGAGAGGATCTCCTGTTAGACCGTCTAACAATTAGACCAATTACAAAAATTTCAATTCTATAAATTATTTATATTTCAAGATATATTTTAAAAGATTTTCAAATTATAATAATCTCAACACGATAAATGAAAAAATATTAAATTTACTCATTGATTACATTAATTATAAAATAGTCTAATCTAATGGTTATGCAAATAGGAACAAAAACTTGTGTGGTTAAACCAACCAAATTATAGTCAAAATATTTTTTTATTAAAACAAACTCAAACTGATGTTATTTTACCAAATGAATGGTCAAATGTATAAAAAGAGGCATTAATATTCTTAATTAATAAAAAAATGAGATAATATAAAATGTTTTTATAGAATGTTATGGATTACCTCGATATAATAGTGGCTCTAATTATAAAATGTAAGGTGGTTCTTTTCAACTTAATAAGTTCAATATAATTTAATTCTATTATAATTTAGTTCAATTTTATTTGATTTTCTAAAATTAGATATTTGGTAAATGATACATGTGATATCTTTTCTTAGAATATTGCTACAAATGTTTGAAAAAACATAGCAATGGGACAAGCAATGTTACGAAGAGCATTGCAAGTTATTTACATATCTGTCTAATCAGATTTTTACCAAATTCTGGTTAATTACAGTTAAAATATGTTCAAACAATCACCCAATGATGACGATTGAGGAGTATTTTAATCAGGTAAAATTGAAAATGATGAGACACTCATTTTAGGAAATGTGAGTTGTAGCTAACCTAACAGGATTCTTCACATAATATTTTGATATATTTTGACTAAATTTGTATGTCAAAATTAATTGATGTTAACCTATACTCCCTCCGTCCCAGCAGAATTGGTCACTTTACTTTTCTCCGGTGTTCAATGATCATGTTTGATCGTCAATATATCTAGCTACATATAATAATTCCACATTAAAAAATAATATTTAGAAAATACTAGTATATATTAAGGTGAATTCAACCATATCTCACATGATATATTTATTATACATAGATTAATTTATATTTATGATCAAAATTTATTAAATTTGATTTTGAAAATGCAAAGTGATCAATTTTGTTGGAACGGAGGGAGTAAACGATAACATGTGCTAACTGAAATGAACAAAGAAATTCGAGCGCATGTTTAGTGGGGATTTGACTCGATTTAAAATTTGAAGAAGAATAGACTATATTTTATTCTTAAAATAAACTATTATCAAAGGTTAAAAGTGTTTATTTATAAATAAAATAATTTATAACCCTACCAAGCACACGTTAAAATTAAGGATATATGAAAATGAGTTTTAAGATCCTTGGGACGAAGAGAGTATTACTTTCCAGGCCTGTTTAGCAAGAAGGGCCTGATTCATACTCCATCCGTCCCATTTTAAATTGTTTATTTACTTTTTTAGAGTTAAATTTTGTAAACTTTGACACTAAATATAAATTAATGTATAAATAAAAATATATCATGTGAGATATTGTTATAATTGTCTTAACATCTATTTTCTAAATATCAATTTTTATGCAATATTATTACATGTAACTAGAGATATTCAATGTCAAACATGCTCATTGAATACCGTAAAAAAATAAATAAGTAATTTAGAGTGGGATAGATGGAGTATGTACAGAGGATTTCATACCTAGACCTACTTCACGCTTTGACTTGCAAAGAAAATCCCAGTTTTTCTAATGAATTTTCTTTTGACCTGATCCACCTCCCCAAATGGAAGTGTCATTTAATTAACATTTCTTAAATGTCATGTCATTAATTTTAATAAGAATTATTTAAAATTTAATTCTAAATAATCAACAAAATTATTAAGAGCTTTTTTACGTGATCCGCAGCTCATTAAAAATTTACCACAAAAAAAAAGTGATAAATGTCATGCATATATTAGTTAGTTAAGCTACGTAAAAATATATATCAACTCTTTGAGAAAGGAGTTGCTCCTTTATTAAGAATTTGTCAACATCAATAGCTCCTTAATGAGAATCGTTTCTTTATTAAGAAAAGTTCTACTATAGTGGTAGCTCTCAGAATAAAACAATTTCCTCAAAAGAAAAACAATTAAAAGCCACTATTTTGCAGTTAGAGATTTTCTTTGTTAATTTTGGATGAAATTTTTATTCGCCAATAACGTTTTTAATTTTGTTTAAACTTTCACTGTTCTGATGAGTCAAAAAATCAGGTGACGTCATGTCAAACCCTGACATGTTTTTTTACTGTAGAAATTGCAGCTAAAAACCTCCTTCTGCAGTTTGAATTGGGGCAGAAGAGGTAGCTCTTATGAGTCATGATGATAAAAATGTTGCACTAAGTCTCGTGTAAGTCGTTACGTGAATAACTATGTTAGGAGTACAATAAATTTAAGAGAATGTCTCATATGACACCATCTTACCATAATTTATGGTGAGACGGAAGTTTAATTAAAGTTTTGAAAATTACAAGAAGTACCACATGTCATCTCTCGTATTTATATAATTGTACTCAAACCCTTCGTCTCACCATAAAATTGGATGAGTCCGTTTCATCCAAGTATTTGTATTAATTTAATCTAGATCAATTTAATTAACTGTTAATAGTAATTTTAGTTCAGTTTAACTCTGTAAGGAAATCCCCGTAAACAAGAACACGTGATTGAAATTCCTTTCTCTCCCGAACTCACCATTCTCTCTTTCTCCCAAACAAAAACAAAACCCTAGTTAATTCCGGGGGGGGCGACGAACCACCTTTCTCCGGCGATACCCCTCCACCCCAATCTCACCCTCCCCAACTTCCATACACCCATACCCTTCCTTCCCCTCCAGAGATCCAAACTACCAATGCAAAGAGCTGAGTTCATGGGCATACCACAGGAGGACATAGTCGGCGCAACTCGGTCCGACTCAGTGGGGGCTGACGCAACTCGGTACGACTCAACTCGGCCATGGATATGAATTTTGGAGGGCTAGAATATTAGAAGACTCTTTTTTGGGCGCAGCATCATCGTAACGATAATAGGTATATTCATTTTTTAATGATTCGACGGTGTCATTTTCATTGGTGTATTTTTTATAGCGGCGACAAATATAGAGGGTGAAAATTTAATTTACAATCTGGTGGCCAAAATTCGTACGACAGTATATGATACTGGTAGCACATTTCGGGGGAGGGTATTGCTTCATTTTGGTTTATTATTTGACTTTTTAATTTTCTTATTTTCGGGGTGGGAGGCTCTTAACTATGCATTTCTTTTATTTCTTCACCTTCTTCCTCCATTTTGTTTGCTTTCTTTTGTTCTGTTCGTTTTACTTTAGAAAGGGCTCGCAATTAAAATAGTTTTTGATTTAAATATCGGTAGAAATATCTCTGTCAATGTTTATTTTTTAGACAACATGCAGTCCGATAAAATTTCAGTGACTTCAAATTTGATATCCAAAGAGATGGTTAGGAGAAATCCAAGTCAAGGTCGTTAAATCAATGGACTTTTGGCTATACTATTTTTCTAAGGATTAAATCAGATTTGTAAATTTTGGTCCATTAGATGTTTAGGCCAATTTTATTGTTCATTCTATTTAATTGGTCTTTTTAATCTATTGGGGTAGGGTTAGAGATAATTCTACGCATTCTAAGTAGTTTCAATACATTGACGAAAAATATTTTTTGCCAATTAAAATGATTGGTTTTAGTCTCCTATTTTAAGGGGAAATGATCTTAATGGGTTAAATGGAGACGAACTTGACATTTAGTTTGGGAGCTTCATTGATTTTGTTTTCATTGCCTTAGATGTTTGATCAGAGGTGTGGACGGAACATTTTGTGTGCATCAATTTGATTCTTCATTGTAGGGTTGCTTACATTTATAACCCTAACTTTAAGCTGAAAGTGTCAATATAACCCTAACTATCAAAAAATTAGTGCCAATATACCCAAAATCATTATTTCCGGCGTTGACCAATCGAATTCAGGCAAGACAAAAATGAAATGACAAAAATATCCCTCTTTCTAAACCTATCTTTCTTAAAATAAAACCTAATGTTGTCGCCGCCGACGCCGGAAACCAATATAACCCTGCAATACTCTCTCAGTACAACCCCAAAAGCATCACCAAACTTTCATACTACTTAATTAACCAGACGAATTTCTTCACGTAATTGAAATTATGTACACGTACTCTAGGTGCTCTCCGATTAGAACATGAATGGCGCCGGCGAGAACTTTGTCACACCGTGTGAATTGATGGCCGCCTGAGTTTCACCAAATTCACACCAATCAAAAAATTGAAAATTCATCTAGATCTGTGATGAATGCAAGTGAAAACCGGAAACGCTCCCCCAGGAACCCTCAACCCAGACATACACACCACTATCCCACCACTCCACCGGAAACCCTAGATTCTGGAGGCAAAATTTCAAAGAAAGAAGAAGGGGAGGAAACGGAGATGGGAGATTCAAAGAAAGGAAACCCAGTCCGAGCAGCGGTGGAAATGAGATTCATTTTGCTCTGTTTTCTTTGAATCTCGGTCCGACCGGTTCAAAGAAAGAAAACAGAGGACGATTCAAACAGAGGAAACCCAGTCCGACCGGTTCAAAGAAAGGAAACAGAAAAAGAAGCGTCAAAACTAAAGCTGAGAAAGAAAGGAGGAATTTGAAATTTTTTAATGGTAAGGGCAAAATGGTCTTTTCATCTAAATCCAGTCATCTAACTGTTGACTAAAAAGTCAGAGTAGTCAAGTTATTTTGACACTTTGTGAGATTGCAGGGTTGTATTGACACTTTCAACATAAAGTCAGGGTCATTTTAACGCTTAGCTCTAAAATTTAAAAGGGTTTCGCCCAGGAAAATGAATTCATCCGTCCCAAATACGTCAGCCCCCGAAATTTTGTAACGGTTCCGTCACTAAATACCATATTAGACTCATAATCTTATACTGTATTATTTAGAAACATATTGCTAATTGCTACAACTAAAACGTGGTCATTGCTCAATGGTTGGTTTCTTCCAATCTTCCTAAAAGCGGTAATCTAGACGTGACGTGACGTGACGTGAAGTCGCCATTAACAGTGTGGGTTCCAAAGGCTTGGAGATTGCGTTCACACTTCACCCAAAATTCACACTAACGAATTCTCTCACTTTCCTCACCATGGTTTGGTTTTTTCTGGGAAGTGATAAGAGAGATGTGTGAAAATTGTGTGGCCTTTTGTTTTCTTGGATGTTTATGGATTTATTGTCTCCGCGCATTTGTTTTTAGAATATTTTTTATAGGTTTTCTAGAGTGTATTCCAACATTCTTTAGATTATAATAGAGTCACAAATTCGATTTGCTGGTATTGAAATGGAATTTTTATTGGTATTCTTTAGATTATAATAGAGTCACAAATTTGATTTGCTGACATTGAAATGAAAGAGTCTGGTATGGGTTTTTAAAAAAAATTATTTAGAACCACCAAATAGTATGGTGTTTATTACCTTATAAAAAGAGGGAACATACAATACAAGTTTGAAAAGTTGCCTGCGTCGGTAACAGTTGCTTCCAAAAGATACTGATGTTACTAAATTGTGTCTATTCTATCCAAATAGCAAATGAGTCCCAAATATTACGTTTTTTTTTAAGACGATCTTTCCATTAAGTTATGAAAAAATCAAGATTTAAACTGTAAATTAGAAAAAATTAAGATAAAATTTTCGGCTTGCATTTATCGGATCATAAACTTATAACTACACGTTGTATGATAAGTTTTTAATATTGCAACTAAAATCTTTTACCTATCTATAATTCTAATTCAAATTTATTTTTTCATATGCATATGGAAAGACGGTTTTTCCCAATATTTTATCATAATAATTTTTTGAATAATTTTTTGTAACATGTTTAGAATCAAATTATTTTTTATATACAATAATATTAATGGATATCATTTGAAGTGTCTATAATTTCGTAATAATGCTTGTTTTTAAAAAGTAAAATTTTATATTTTGTTACTGCCCACAACTAAAGTTATCGGTGGTGTTTATTAAGAGTCCGGCTCTTGAAAGACGATATTTCCATAAGTTATGGAAAAATTAAAATTTAAAATGCAAATTAGAAGAAATCAAGATAAAATTTTTGAATTTCATTAATCGAGTCAGAAACTTATAACTATTATACATTGCATAATAAATTTTTAATATTACAATTAAAATATTTTAGCTTTGTATAATTATAATTTTATTTTATTTTTTTATATATTTATGAAAAGACGGTCTTTTTCCAAAGTTTGTCGTTTAGTAATTGGTGGTGAAACATAAATTTTAAAACACAATAGAAAAGAGCTCAGCCATTATTTAATGGAAGAGGAGAGTAAAGTGCATTTACACGGGCTGGACATAGACCCCTCAATCTTTGCTTTTTTAGAAAAGAAACATCAACTCTCTCTCTCTCTCCTCCTTTATTCTACTTCCGAGTTTTAGAGAATTCTGTACCTTCATCATGTCCATGGATTATCGCAAAGAGGTAAATGGGTCTTCTTCTTTTCCTCCTTTTCTCAATTTTGGATGAGATGAAGGTTGTGGGTGGGTTCTTTTCCTGCTCTGAGCTCTGGCTCGGAGCTTTTCAACCTTCGTGGGCTTACTCTGCTCTGCTTTTTGCTATTGATTCTTTCAGCTGGGCATGGTTCTTTAGCTATTTGTTGGTACCAATTAAGCAACCAATGAGCAGATTGAAATACTCTAGGGCTGTTTGTTCAGGCTCTTGATTATGAACTTGTGGACTTGGAAAATTCTCAATTCTTTCTGTCAGCAATTCTAGATATTTTGATTGTACAGAAGTGAATTCTCATTTAGAATTGGTCTAAGGTCCCACCTCCAGTCTTATCTAACTTTTAAATTCCATTTTTGGTGAAAGTGCGTGATTGAAGGAACTAATATATTTGTGATCTGTGCAGTGTATTTCTCCAAACCTATGCATATTTGGACTTTTCCTCTTTTTTTTTTACATAACATATGTGTGCTGAAGTGCTAGGACAAGGATGTTTCCTCAATCCTCATCTCTAATTATTAATTTATACTGCATAATAGCTGTTTAAGTTTTCTCAGTAGGGTAAACAATGGAACAATTGCTGATATGATTATTGCACTGCTTGCAGAAAACAACCCCATGGCTGTCTGTTCCACAATTCGGAGATTGGGACCAAAAAGGGGGTGCGATGCCTGATTACTCTATGGATTTTTCTAAAATCAGAGAAAGCAGAATGCAGAACAAAAGGGATCCATCAAGAGCAAGCATTGGAAATGAGGAAGATTTTGCACCATCAGCAACAAGCAACTCGAATGCGACTCATACCAATGAGCACCAATTCGATCAAAACAATTCCCCGACTGTAAGATTACTTCCCATCACATTTTCTGCTTTGGTTTCTTCTCTTTGCTGTATTGACATGATATTCTAGGAAGAAAGTTTTATGTTCAAAATTATGTGGTGAGCTGCTAATGCTTATTTATTTTTCCTCTTTGTGAAATTGTCCAAGCATGTAGGTCAATGAGTTGATTGTTCCATACACCAAACTTTGATCTTGTTTCTAGTAAAACTTGGGCCTACTTGTATTTGAAATAAAAAAAAGCCAGCCGTTACATGTTGAAAATAAGTTTCGCTGTGAATGTGATTAATGATCAAACTTAGCAGTAGATATGGCAAACCATATGATTGTTTGGCATGAAAGTCTTACATTTGCATTTAGATGGATGGTTGGCAACTTGGCATGTGATGATTCTGATTGAATATGGTCCTTTCATTGGGAAAGCACATCTTATCACATGAGATATGGGATTGTATTTGTAGGCATTGATGCATCCAAATGGGGAAATGACTCAGCCTAGCCCTCTCCTTTTTATGTTATTGCACAAACAAGTACTTGTGGTGGGCAGGCAAAGAGTGTATTAACTTTACTAATATAGATGTACTATAAATTTCCTGTGGGAGTAAACCAGTAATCGAACTTAGTAGTTTGTTCTGTATTTGTGGGAGTAAACCAGTAATCGAACTTAGTAGTTTGTTCTGTACTTGTGGGAGTAGTTAAAGAAAGGCTTTTCTTGTGTGCGCGCATCGCTCCTTTGTGTGATTGATAAAGATGATTATGGCTATGTTTGACGGAGCTGTGCTTATAAGCAAAAAAGACTTATTTTGAAAGCAGGGGGAGACTAGCGTCTTTTCTCCAAAAATAGTTTCTGCTTTCAAAATCAGCTACTTTTTAGCACTTTACCAAATACTAAAAAGTGTTTTGCTTATAAGTAAAACAGCTGATAAGCTCTGCCAAACAGAGAGCGTATAACCTCTCTGTTAGGGAATATAGCAATACAAATAATTTTGTCCGAATGTGATTATGTGTTTCTACTTAGTGCTGTTCACTTGTAATTGATTCTGAAAGGGTGTGGTATTGTGGTTTTGTGGAACAGGGTAGGAGGAGATTCTTCAGGTGCTTCAACTGCTGCTTTAAGGCCTGATGGGGCAGAAGCAATTCCAACTGTAATCTTAAATGACCCTCTCTTCCTCTTTCTTGTATCTTTTATTCTCAAACACACTAGTGTGAAAGTTTTGTGATTATATGACTTCCAGATATCCTATCTGGCTACTTCTTCCATTTGCTGTATCAAAATTATATTACCTTAGTTATGGCATCTTCACTCAAATCATGTTATAGAAAGTTCATGGAAGTTGTGGAGCCCGTTCTTTCATATCATCATGATAGAGTACAGTGGTAAACAGCCACCTTAATGTTGTGATTCATACTATAAATCGAATGGATTCAACTGTTACAAATAATTCGTGCATAAAAAGCACATTGGATAAACCCCGAATCCAACCAAATATTTCTGCTTTCTATTTCCATCTATTCCAACTAAATGTTTCTATTCTGATTATTTGATTAGCTCATTCTAATCCTTCGCTTCTCGTGCCACATCATTATGAATAAATGTTCGTGTAAAAAGTAATAGGAATCTTTGGTTGGGATGGAGTGAGTATCTGATTTGGTTTTGTTGTTGGTGCCACTGCTACTTGACAAGTGTTGGAGTTCACATTTTCAACCACTGTTACTTTTTAACTACGAAAATATACAAAACTAACCCTATTATTTTCTAAAAATGTAAATTTAACCCTGTGAAATCTAAAAGTGTGATTCTAACCTTAACATTTTGAACAATTATGTCGATATATACAAATTGCACTATTCCAGCATTGACTGAACAAATTCAGGCGTTGGCCATACATAAAAAGACAAAAATATCTTTGGGATTAAAATTGAAAAGTTGTGACAAAACTGCCCCTTGGACTTGTGTGCTTCACGTTAATTCCAATTTCAACCTCTCTCGTTAATTGACGGATTTCTATAAACCTGATGCGTTTGAAATCCAATCAAGTTGCACCTCCAATTTCTTGGTTATGGTCTGCAAGAAACAAGCTCCCGGAGTCCCAAGGGAAAACTCTCTGATGATTAAATCAGTATTGGTATTAGAGAATAATTGTGAATGAATAAAACTGTGACCGTACCTTAGTATTTATATCATGTACTCCTCAATAGTCATTGTCTTTAACTCCAATTCTAACTCCTTAAAATGCGCAAATATATGTTGATTTAGATAGGAATAAGTGCGATTGGGCTGAATGGGCCTAATTGCGTCTATTATATCTCACAAATTCCTGCCCATGGAACATGGGTTACGTAAGAGCATAATCAAAAACCTCCAAAAAACTAAAGATCTCTTCGAATTCTGAGAAGATTCAGAATGATCGAACAATTGTGCCTCAGTATGATATCTCAAGATCACTTGGGCTAAATGGGCACAAAGGCGTTTACTATATACCTCATGGATTCACACCCATGGAACATAGGCTACGAAAGAGCATCATAAAACCCCCCATAAAACTAAAGATCTTTTCTAATTCTAGGTAGATTCAAAATGATCGAACAACTGTGTCTCGATATGATACCTCGAGATCACTTGGTTATGGGGTTTTATTCTTTAGACCTCGAGGTGACATTTGGCTTTCTCATATGAACTTTCTAAGAATTTACAAGGGTGTGCATATTGGTCAGTCGTGAGAGAAGGAAGTATCAGGCATGTGGATGACAGCTTCTTTTGCGGAAGATATCAACATATTCTCACGCTCATCCACTTTTTATGTTTTCAAGATAATCATTACGTAGCCGTCTTTTCAGCCTTTATAACTGCCATTTTATTCTACTTCAACTTCCTCATTTTACTTGCAAGTTATTTGTGGAAGAAATTCTCAGCATCCACCAGTCTCTCTCTGAATCACTTTCGCAACTTCTCTTCTTTCCCCCGACGAGTAAGTTTCTTCTTCTTCCTTCTCACCCTTATTTTCTCACATTTTTACCATAATGGCTACTGCATCTCCTACTTCTAGTGAAATCCTTGGTGAAAGTGGTGGGGGTGGGGTGGGGGGGGGGTCAATCGACAAGCTTCACTTAGAAGGAGACATGATTTTGTTGTCGGACATAGTTGAATTAACATAATTTGAGGGTGTAGACTCTGGTTTTGAAGAAGTAGGGAATTCTTGTGAGATTCCCGGTGCCATTCCAGAATCCAATAAAATTGGACATGTAGCCTAGAATCCGGATAGTTTTGTAGTCACCGATATGCCTCCCGGAGAGATTCCCCTCGTCTAGGAAGATGGTAAGGGATAAAGCCCCTTGAGTATTTCACCCATAACGGAGGGTCCTGGACTCGAAACTCTTGGAGATGAAGGTGAGGCCTTTGTGAGGGCCCCTACGAGGAGGAAAAAAGGGTTCATAAGCCACATCTCCAAGGAAAATTTACCCTCCCAGATGATGAAGACGAAGCTTCCACAAGTTAAAGGACTTTTAGAAAAGGAGGACAAGCCCCCCATGTTTAGGAATGAGCTCGTTAATGAGGAGATTGTATCTTTGAGGGTTCTGACCACGAAGAGGTACTCGAGAAGCCAGATACGGTCTCGAAGCTTTTGGTTACCATTTCCTCTGGTTAACTCATTCCCCCGATGTTCACTTGCTTCCCTTAGAAGAAGGGGAGTTTCCACAAGTTTGTCATCAGAGAGATCAATTATTCATCTTAAGCAGATTCGATCGTGGCTCTATTTCCCTTTTTCCATCCCTATTCTCGAAGCCGCTCAAGGAGTTCCAGGCTAATCCAACACAGGTTCATCCCAATGTGATAGTGATCATTATGATGCTTATGACGAAGTATGACGAACTCATAATCAAGCCAAATTATAAGTTGCTTTGCTCATTGTACAACATAGTGCATAGTGGCACCAAGAAAGAAACTAATATCACTCTCGCCAGTAGGTGGGCGAAAAAGAAAGCCTTTATCACTCCTTTTAACTCATCTGGGTGGCAAGACAAAAGGGTTCACTGTTAACTACAGTCGAAGGTATAGAGTCACCTTATGGAATCCGGATGTAGAGGTCAAGTTTTTGAAGGGATTCAATTGCCCCGTGGATCTCGAGGATAACAAAAACTGCCTTTTGACCGAATCTATTAGCTACAAAAAAATTACAAGAAGACTTCAATTGGTGGATTTATTTGGTCAAAAGAAATCTAAAATAAGTTTGTCTATCAAAAAGCTAGAGCGCAAGAGATTACAGCGTGCCACTCAAAAGGTGACTATAAGAAGAGTGGGAAGTGGAAAAGGACCATCGAGGGGAATGACCCTTTGCAACCAAAGTCTAAAAAGCTTCTCGAGATCCCCCTCTCAGGATTAATATCCAAAGATCTGACACTTCAAAAATATTCGAAGGTGTCTTAGTAATGGAATTTATTGCTTTGCATTTTTTTGGCCTTTTCTGGTGCCAACTCTCTATCTTTATGTTTTTCAGTGGATCTAGGCCAAGCTTTGTTGGCTCTGAAAAAGTTAACCAATGCAATATAAACAATCTCCCTTCAGTTGAGCAAAACACCCATGCGAATGAAAAGGTTGCCCAAACAGCTGATGCAAACCTGAAAATGAAAGAACTGGAGGGGCTTTCCCCGGATAAGATATCCAAGAAGGGGAAAGATGGCTATAATTCTCAACTTTCTCAAACCTCTCAATCGCTTCATACCCCCTCGAACACATCTTGTGTTCCTGTCTTGAAGAAGACAGTTTTGGGGGGTTTAGACGAGAATCCTCAGTTTCTTTTGTATCCTCGAGATCTTATTTTTTATTGTCTCATTTTACTGTGTATAACTGTTCTATTACTACCAGGTGTATCAGTACTTTGATTCAAATTTCTCCTCCATCGAGTTTATATGTTCCTCCGTTTCCTCTCATTTGAAAGTGATGGAGGTCGATCAGGGCAAGCTTTGTATGGAGGTCCAGAAATAGGACTATGACCTAATTTGCTTGAGGAAAGAGCTCGGGAAAGCAAAGGAGAGTAACACCAGTGGCGGAGCCAGAAAAAATTAGTGGTGGGGGCTGACGTACAAAAGCAAAAAAAATCTCCAATTTTTCTTCATACAAAAGGGGGCTGGAAAAAAAATTTTAAAAAAAAATTACCCTAAAATTACCCGTAAATTTTAGGTCGGCGGGGGCTGGAGCCCCCTCCAGACCCCCCCTCCCTCCGCCCCTGGTAACACGATCCTTGAAGAGGAGAAGAAACAGCTCATCTTCCAAAAAGAAGAGCTAGAGAGGACTCGTGGTCCTGAGGCTCAAGATTTTTTGCTCGAGGCCTTCATGGATAAATTAATTAATAACCAGGAGATCTGTGACCTCTTCTTCGACCTTCTCCAAATTGCGAAGGACATCGCCTGTAACACGCTGATCAATGACTAGCTTTTGTTAGAGCTCCCAACCATTATTCTATTTTAGGAGATTAAGTTTTTGAAGGCTTTCCTTGAACCATCTGCTAGTGCATAATTTTCCGACAAATGGAAAGAGTCAATTAAGGTTGGGGGTCTCAAATTCTCTCTCCCCGACTTCCTAAAGTCTTCAAAGCATTATTATACCAAAAAAGAACTTCGAGATCTTCCTCTCGAGGCCATGATCCCCAAGAAGATAACGGAGGGGGAAGAGCACAAGGTAGCTAGGTGCGAGGTGAACAAGACTGCTGCTGATGCAACCCCTATCATTACTGGGAATGAAGAAGACACTTATAGGGTAGGGAAACAGGTATAAGCTTGCTTCAAAGGTATCTTTTGTATTTTGAAATTTCACAATGAATGAAATATTATTTCTCTTTTAATCTGGTTATTCTTCTGTCTTCTTAGTGTAATGTGCGGAGGAGAGAATTAGAGAGTGATCATCAAGATCTCGCTAAAGCCAAAGTTGAATTAAATAATGTTAGAGGAGACATGATGAAGATCATGTTGGGCTTATCCAAATGCATTGCGGAATTAAATTCTTGGCGTAACAGTATCCATCCCTCGATACAAAGTATTTTAAAAATCTAAACGAGAAGAATAATGGGGGAAGAAAAGTTGTGGCCCTCGACATTGTTGAGGGGGATGGTGATCCTCTCTAGAAGAACCATCAAGAAGCTCTTCATGATATTATGCGCCAATTTGGGTCCTTATCTCGATGTCTAACAAAGGCCTAACGACTCCTAGTGTGCCAGACTAGACTAAAGTACTACAAGGCTGAGGTAAACAAGTTTAGATCCCAAGTTATCGATACCGTGATGCAACATCAAATCACTATCGAAAATAATAAGAAGTTATCAAAGACCCTTGTCAAGAATGCTAAGTTATAAGAGGCACTCGTTATAGAGAATTATCGGTTAAAGAAAGGTAACTGTGAGCTGATTGGTAAAATAAAAACTTACGCAGAAAGTCTTCGAACTCATGGGCTTTATCATGGAATTATTCACCCTAGGCTTATTAATGATATTCAAGATTTTTTAGCCAAGGAAGAAAATAGTTGAGTTTGTTGCTCTCGTCGAAGGACCCCGGCTTCCCCACATGAAATGCAGGTGCTTGAAGCAATTGTAGACTGGCTAAAAAAGTTTTCTTTCGGTAAATGAAGCTGGTGGCTCTGGAATGTCCATTACCAACACCTTGAAATCAAAGAATGCTTCCAACACTTATAAATCTACGAGAACTCTAAGATCTCATAAGAATGCGATTAAGTCTAATGCTCCCAAATCCGATGGTTTGCAAACCATTTTTGATGGGCCCTCGAGCCAAGGAGATAATCCCCCCTTGAACATTGTACCTAAAAAGGATAGGCAAGTAGATTCTTATCAAAGTCAGCCCTGCACTCGAGTCTCTTTTGATCCCTCCAAGTAACCTGAAGAAGAAATTTTTTGTGACTAGTAAATCTTCACGTATTATTCCAAAAATTATGAAACCAAAACCCTTAAGAACAAGACCTAAATAGATTTCATTAGAAAGTTCACACATCGAATTCCATACACGATTGACCCTCAAACAATTCACTTTAACACACACTAGAATTGGACAGATTATTGATGACCGGTACCCTCAAAAACTTTTATATCTAATCATGATTTATTTAGAAAATTGTGAAATTAAACCCTTAAGGACTACACTCAATTATATTTCATTAGACAGTTCATACATTGCAATCCATACACGATTGACCCTCAAACAATTCACTTTAACACAGACTCGAACCAGACATATTACTAATTGAACACTCCGTACTAAATCGACCATAATTTCCTACTCGGGAATCTTAAAAATATGAATCATATATCATTAGAATCTAGATTTCAAGATATTTCTTTGGTACATCATAAATAAATTTTAATTACCAATTTCCTATTCAAATCTCTAGTACAACGTGACTGTAGATAAACACATGCTGCAATCGGACAGATTGCTGGTTGACCATTTAGTACTAAATCGAACATAAATTTGTACTCGAACTGTTGGGTGCATGAAAGTCCAGCCCAATGGAATACCTAAGGTTTTGGTATCCTTGTTAGAAATGGAAATTCTCTTTTATTATTAGACTCTTTATGAGGGGCTTTTAGGATAATTAATAATATCCTATGTGCATATATAAA
>JAULKJ010049073.1:0-16721 GCA_032355405.1 Rubia balearica
ATATGCTTTGTTCGAGAATGATGAACTAATTTTTTTTATATATCAATTGCACTTTTGTTGTCTCATAAAACTTTTAGAGGTCCTTCATTAATTTTATAGTCATTCAACTTTTGTTTCATCCACAATAGTTGTGCACAACAACTTCCGGCACCAAATTACTCAGCTTCACCAATTGACAATGAGATCGATTTTTATTTCTTACTATACCGAGATACCGAATTATACCAATAAAGAAAACATCCACCAGTGGTGCTTTCACGATCATCTGCATTACCAGCCCAATCATAATCATTATAACCAACAAGATGTGAGTCTTGATTTTTATAATATCACTTCCGTATTCAAAAGTCCCACTAACATATTGAATTACCCTTTTGACTGCAATTTAGTGAGATTCCTGAGGATCGGCCTGAAATATTGCAAATACTCCTACGCTGAAACATATGCCTGAACGACTTAGTGTTAGATGCAGTGGACTCCCAATCATACCCTTGTATAATTTGTGATAAACTCCAACTACCTTTTCATCCTTCATCAATTTATCTGCAGCTCCATTGGTGTTTTTACAACTCAAGATTTACTCAGTCCAAACCTTTTACCAAATTCAAGGCATACTTACTTTGATTTTATAAACAGGCCACTCTTTTCTTGTTTCACTTGAAAACCTAGAAAATAGGTGAGTTCTCCAACCATACTTATCTCAAACTCAACCTGCATCAAAGTTACAAAATCCTATACCATTAGATGGTGAAGTAGAGCCAAATAAAATATCATCGACATAAATTTGAGCAATCAAATATTTGATGATTTGCAAAAGAAAAACAAGGTGCGATCTACTCCCCCTCGATGATAAACTTTCTGAATAAGAAAGGTAGCGAGTCACTCATACCACACCATTGGTGCTTGTTTTAGTTTATACAAACCTTCTTGAGTCGATACACATGATGTAGAAAATGAGGATCCTTAAATCCTTTAGGTTGTTCCATATAAACTTATTCCTTAACCACACCATTCAGAAAAGAACTTTTGACATCCATCTGGTACGGCGTAATATTCATAGTGTAGGCAATATCAAGTAAAATTTGAATAGCTTCTAATCTTGCAATATGATGTCTCATCGAAATCAACTCATTCAACCCGAGTGTATCCCTAAGCAACCAATATTTCTTTATTCTATGTAATATGGCCATCAAGATATACTTTTTCTTGAATATCCAGTTTGTGCCAATGACATTTACACCGTTAGGTCAAGGAGTGAGTACCATACATCATTGCGTTCAAATTGACCAAGTTCTTCTTGCGTTGCCGGAATCCAGTATTCATCAACGAGAGCTTCCTTGTAATATGTTTGTTCAACTAGAGAGATGAAACACTGTAATCCTGCAAGCTCTCCGTCATTTACCGAAGGGATTGTATGAGTTCTCTTGATACTGGGTTCGGGTTACACCTATGTTGGAACATAGGATGTTGCAGTGGGAGTGGATGTTTCAACATATTGGACTTCATTAGGTTCAATAGGACTTTCTGAATAATCGGATGTTCCAACATAGTCTTGCTGGTCAGGCGCTCTGTTTAGTGTTGGAACATAATATGAATCTGGTTCATCTTCTCCTTCACCTGATACCTTTTTATCATCTAAATCATCTACAATGACATTAATAGATTCCATAAGAGTAATTTTATGAAGATTGTACACTCTATAAGCTCGGCTACTCACTATTTATCCAAAAAAAAAATCCAACATCACTACGACTATCAAACTTGCCAGTTGCTCTCTATCTCTAAGAATATAACACTTGCTTCCAAACACATGAAAATATGATACATTAAGCTTCCTGCCCTTCCTGATTCTGTAAGACTTCTTTCTCGTGAATGGAGGTAAACTCGGTTAATTGTGCAGCAAGTTGTATCGATGGCTTCTGCCCACCATTTCTTATAAATTTCTTTCTTCCCGACCATGACTCAGGCCATTTCCTGTAGAGTCATGTTCTTTCTTTCCACAATGCCATTCCGCTGAGGAGTGATTGGTGCGGATAATTCGTGCTAAATACCTAGTTCATCAAAGAAACTACTAAACTGGGAGTTCTCGAATCCCCTTCCATGATCACTACGAATTCTAATAATCTTTCCAACCAGACTTTCTTTCTTTGTCTGTAATTTAATCACCAATCTTCTGAAAACTTCCACAGTATCATATTTTCTTTAAGAAACCCCACCAAATTGTATATGAAGAAATCGTTAATACACACAAAGATATACGTCTTGACGCTCACACTAGGTGTATTAAATGGACCCATCAAATCCATGTGTATTAATTCAAGTGTTTTAGAGGTGGTGATACACTAAAATGATGAGTAAGGTGATTGAATTTGTTTACCTTGTTGACATGGTCCACATACAATTTCCTTTTTGCCAGTGAGTGTAGGCATACCTCATATTACCTTCAAGTTTGCAATTTTCACAAGGGTTTTGTAGTTGATATAACCAAGCTTTCTGTGCCACATAGTTCCTTCATCTTGTTTCGAACTTAGTCATTTCACTTCTTGTTCCAACAAGTAACAATTGTCTAAAGATCGAATCCCAAAGAATACTTTATCTTCACCATATTTCATTATGCATTTGTCTTTATGAAACTCCATAGTTATATTAGCATCACACAACTGACTAATACTCAACAAATTTGCCTTCTAATCTTCCACAAGATGAACACTTATAAAGGTAGGGAACCTTTCTATTGCAATTCACCTTTTCCAACTACTCGACTCTTCTTTCCATCACCAATCGTAAAAAATCCACCATCGTATGATTTTATTTCTTTTTCAGATACTCCTGAGTTCCGCTCACGTGTCAAGAACACCTAATATCAAAGTACCATGAGTCTCTTCAATGTGCAATAAGATAAATGTGAGCAATAAGGCAAGTATTTGTATGTTTAGGAATCCATACGTTTCTGACTATCTTTGATCGTTGGACATCATCTATGTTGTAACACGCAGATAGTTGTCGTCCATTCATGATGTCTCTGAGTATTTTAAAGCAATGATGTTCTGTACGGCCTTGATAGGTGCAATAGCTGCAAATAAGAGGTTTTTGTTGCCGTGTTTTCATCCCTTTTCTCTTCATGTCTTGAACCTATGGGTTGAAATTTACACTCCTAATCGATGGTTTTTCATATCCTATACCATGTCGATTACCAAAGTTCTGCCCCATAGTGAGTATACCATCTAATTTAGCCTTTTTAGAGTTCAACTTATTAATTGTTTCCTTAGCCATTTCAGCTCTTTTTTGTTGTTGAGCTCAGATTTAGTTTCAACTGTTCAATCTCTCTTGTGAGTTCTATAACCAGAAACAACAACTCCTTCTCCTTCTCAGCAATTTGATTTTTCTCTATCTTCATCACTCACATCCTGACCTTTGTCATCACTAGAGAAGAAGTTAGAATCTGAATTTTCTGTGTTGGAACATACAGTCTTGACTGTTTGTGCTATGTTGGAACATGTTTCGTCAGTTACTGATACATCATGAATTTTTCCTCAAAATGCTACATAATTGATGGTAAGTTCCTGTTTATATTTCTCCTCTTTCTCATCTTCACTCCTTGAGGTTACATATGACTTTCCTTTCTTATTTCGAGTGTTAGTACATTCAGCCTAGATATATCCATACCTCTTACATATTCTAAATTGAATCCTTCCTATCACCACATTGATTTCTTGAGAACTGCTGTTTGGGTTGTTCCATTCAAGTTCCATGATTATTAAAAAGGTCTTTAGCCCGAGGTCTATCACCGCTGAATCTTTCTTGATATTTTTTATTCACCACTTTCTTAAGCATTCTTGAGAAATTTTTAGTGATAAATGCAAGTTCTTCACTATCAACTTCATGAGTGATCCTTGGCGATGAAGTCTTGAAAACCAAATCCTTTTGCACTTTATTGGTGGGATGTTCCAACGCCATCCCATAGGTTTGCAGCGATCCCGTTAGTTCATCTCAAGTCATGGTGGACACATCTCTTTCTTCTTCTATTGCCGCAAATTTCATGGAAAATCTTTGAGAAAGTGATCTTAAGGTCTTTTTTCACCAGTTTGGATTCATTGTAGTTTTTTCCAAGTTGATGCACTCTCAGTTCCCATTGAACACATCAATAGTATCATTCTCCTCCATCTTTTACTCTTCAAACTTTGTGGCTAACATTTGTTATTTTGATTCACATACTTGACTTGTTCCTTCATGTACAATCAGCGATATATCTCATGCTTTCTTTGCCTAATGACATGTAGAGGTGAGTTTAAATTAATTTTCATCCACTGGTGTGAATATTGCATTTAATGCTTTGGAGTTTACCACTGAAGACTTCAGTTCATTAGGAGACCATGATGCCTTAGGTTTAAGCTGTATTTTCTTCGAACTGGATTCATCTTCTTTTGAACTGGATTATGCTTTCAGTTGGCGGATTCCATTCCGTTTCAACACACTACCAATCCAGTTCATTTAGTGAATTTATGAAAACTATAATTCGTGCCTTCAAGTAGTTGTAATTTGTTCCTTCCAGCAGTGGCGGCTGAGACACAGAAGCTCTTTCTGTGGTCACCATTGGTAAAATTGGATCACACTTTCCTTGACACAACCAAGGTAAGAATAAGTGACTTAACTTTGATACCAAATGAAATTTGGCTTTCCCTAATTAATTAAATAATTACTAACGTGTTTCAACATAACCTATCTAACCAAATAAGCAATAAATCAAAACATGAAAATAAAGATTTAGTTACGCAGTTCGGTGAAATTCACCTACATCTATGGGACCTGACCCAGTTAAAAATAAATCTAATACTTAGCTTATCTAATTCTACAACGTGGATTTTGCAAGCTCTCCTTGCTATCGATTTGCCTTGATCAGGCTCTCTATGACCTCAAAACTCGTCGATGATTGACCTTCTCTTCCCGAGTAATTAAGGTATATGATTCTAAACTAATCAACAGGTCACGGTATGTTAGAAAATATATATTCCGGCTCTCACAATACTCTCGGAAAGATAGAAAACCTAGATGCATATTTTCATTGTTAAGTTCGTGAGTAGCACAACCGTAATGTCCTCTATTTATAATCCATGAGCTGATCGGAAATCTCCACCCATGTCTCAAAATATTCCAATTCCATGTCTGGTTATGAAGCATTTCATAATCCCTTGAACATAGGGATTTTCCCCATCCCATCATATCCCTTTAAACAAGCAAATATTCCATAAATCCAATTCTTTAAGAATAAGGATTTTTCATTAATCTAATAGGCTTTAATCACACGTATAAACAATATTGTGAAACCTTCAATCTTCCATAAGCCAATATTCACACAATAATATTCAATCGGTTAAACCCTCAAAAGCTCGAGCTTTCTTTATGTTCCAACACAGAAGGTTTTTCTTTTCCTAATTAGTTCAAAAATGTCAATTAATTAATAAACGTACATCACGTGACTTTACAATTATGAATGTGGAAAGAGTTTAAATTACATTAACGAGTTCAAATAATAGGAAATTCCCTAACTCCTAACTATCGAGGAAGAGTTGAATGCCGAAACTCATAGCTGAGCTTGGTTTTGCTAGCCAATTTGGCCAATGCATCTGCAACATAATTAACTTCATGGAATATATGAGAAAAATATATATATTAAACTCACCTTGCAACTCGTAAGTTTAGATATCAGTCTCCAAGGTATATTATACTCCTTCTTGATAATTTTAACAGCACCAAGGAGTCTATTTCAACTTCCAGATCTTCAATATTTAGGTAGAAGGCCATCTGTATCCCTGATATTAATGTTTGAGTTTCAGCCTCCTAGCTATCCATGCTTTGTAAGTGAACCGCCTTTTCTTTCATCACTCTTCCTTCAGTATCTCTTAGAACCATTCCCGCACCAACATGGCCTTATAATGTTGAAACTTAAAAATTATGGATGTGCTATCCAATAATGCTGAAAATTAAAAGATTTGGCCACTGAAAGGTGATTGTCAAATTTAACCAAAAATGGGGAATGGTCATATGGTCATATGGATTTGACCCGAATACTGGTGTTGGGAAACAAGTTCATATAATCCTCTGTTGCTAGACTCCTATCCAGTCTTTCTCAAATATTTCCCCAATTTCTTATTCCAATCTGTTCAAACTTATTTCATAATGTTGGTATATCAATTAATGAATTGTCATCTATAAACTTGTTAAAATCCAACATTGAGTTAAGACATAGTGTATATTGACCTAGGTATTCAGATGAATTCCTTAAAGCATTAAAATATCCTATTAACAAGGTAGCTTGAGTACATATATTACCTAAGTTAGTCTATAAATGTGCTATATCTTTTGTGTTGTGCCTAGCATAGACAAGTGTTGCATTCCACAGAGTGGAAATATGGTGTGTTTGGCTGAGCTGTGCTTATAAGCAAAGTTGGCTTATTTTGAAAGCAGGGGGAGACCAGCTTCTACTTTCCCCCAAAAAATAGCTTTTGCTTTCAAAATAAATTGCTTTTTAGCACTTTACCCAATACTAAAAAGTGTTTTGCTTGTAAGCAAAGAAGCTTATAAGCTCAACCAAACAGGGCCTTAAAGCAATGGTAAATTTCATTCATTACAATTGATCATGTATAACTACGAGCGAAATTCTAAAATTATCATTCCAAAAAATCAAAATTTTATCTCTTGGTTCAGCAAAAAGAGTTATTATAACCCTATTTAAATGCTATTGATGCAAGCTGACCACTATCTATAAAAGGCTCTATAATGACAAAAAATCCTATGTTATTCTTACTTTTATATTTAAAAACTCTATGTCGTGTTCCATTATTCTTAATCCCTTTGCGTTCCACCACAAATATTAAGATATGTCATGATTAAACTAGGTATTTAGAGTCAACCTGAGATATAGTTATTACATTTTTCATCATTTCTGTGTAATCCTTTCATTTGTTGTTTTTATTAGTCTAAGTTTCCTGGGAAGATTTAAAGTCTTCTTCATTATCTTCAGCTTCCTTGAGAAGCCTGTTAAACCTATTTTGGTCTAAGAACTTTGTTTCCAGTATAATGTCACCTTCCTCATCCTTAGATGATTTTTCTACTGACCACTGCTTTGTAGTTTATCGAAAAAATTGTAAATTAACTCTATATCTTTTGCAGATAGAGGTGGGGAATCCATACCTTTGCTTACTTGTGACGACTCTCCTTCTTTTCCTTTAAATCGGTTAGGTTGAGGTGTGCAATCACCTATTTAGATAGCTGGATTGCTTCTTTCAAAACCCGTGTTTTCACTTTATTTAGAAAACTTCAGTGGCATTTATCATACCAGAAGACTTATACCCGCTGGTGTGATCATTAATTTTGTTTTTGTTCACTACTTCAGTGGATAATTTTTCAGCTTGTTCATTATTTCATATACCCTTCTGTGAGCTATATTTTATCATCCCTACAAAATCAGTGACTACATTGCAAGCAGGAATAACATTTGACTCACTAGTAATCAGAATATGAGTGTCTTTGTTAACTAGCATATCCTATGGCTCAATAGTAGCAGGATCATGAGTTGCATCCTTATTAGCATGCATATCATTGGATTCATTAGCAACATGATTAATCATAGTACCTTTTTTCATTGGTTTATACTTGTGTAGTATTCTTAGCATCAGGCTTGTAATAAACATTTTACCTTTTTCCATTACATTACTGACCAATTTGAATAGCTAATTGGGTCTCCAAGCATTCATTCTTCCTTGTTGTTCTGACACTTACATGATACTTGGTGATGTCCCAACTTGTGGCATTTTGAGAAATAATCTGTAACACTTTTGTATTCTAAATACTGTCAAAATCCAGAACCTCGATAATCAATCAAAACTCTTTCAGGCCTTGATTGAGTCACATCTAAATCAACACACACTCTGCCAAGATAAGGTCAGGTTCAATTGAGGGTGCCTTTATCCACTTTGATCGGAGCGCCTACTAAGTTTCCCATATTCATCATAGCATATTGATCAAAAATATGTTCAGGCAGTCCGTAACAAGCTACCCAAATAGAAACTATGGGGGAATATGCATCTGGATTGAAATTATTAAACTCATTTCTTGATTCTGAGTGCCTACGAGCCAAAGTTCCAAATATTGTGCATCCAGTATTATTAGTAATACTATGGCCTCCAATCGAGCAGATGGATCTCAGCCGATCCTTTGAAACCAACCGATCCTTTGACATTTCTCTTTCTCCCCTCTAATAACTTCTAGTCCTCTCAAAATTTCCCTCATTCATCAGCCACCGCATATCTTGCACCCTGCCCGCAATTCACATTCTCCACTTACCACTACCGCCGGCCTGCCTCCTTTCCCCTCTTCGGCACCACACTTGTTTTGCAGAAGGAAACACATTCCTTTTAGTCAGAGTTATGAGGAGAAGAAGAAGAAACAAGGTAGTGTTTGTGGTGGGCAGGTGATTTTTGTGGAGATGTATAAAGAGGAACAACATGTTTCCATATAATGTAGATTTGTATCATTTTTATAATTTTATGTTTGTAGAATGACTAAACAATGGCAGAAAGAAGCAAATTCTAATTTTATTTCAGCACTAAATTATTTTTTTGGTTCGCAACATATGTCACAATACCATCTTTTCGTCCCTGATGCCAATTACGCCCCAAAAAATTCAAAATAATTTGTTTGGTCCCCAAACTAGATTCCCTATCAGTATATTATAATAAAATTAAAATATAAATAATGAGGGTTAATACCTCACCTCAAAAATCTTTCGGCACCTCTTTACATTTTCTTAGTCAATTCTAAGGTGCTCAAAGATTTTAAAAAAATGAAAAGAAAATTATTACATCAGAGTGTTTAAGTTCACAAAGTGTTATTGAAATTTGTTTTCACCTAATTAATTCAATAAATATTAAGGTGGTCCAACATAACCTATCTAGCCAAGTATGCAATAAAGTAAAACATGAACACACAAGACTTGGTTACGCAGTTCGGTGAAATTCACTTACATCTGTGGGCCCTGACCCAATTCAGAATAAATCCACTAATCAGAATGATACAGTACAAAGTACACCATAAAATTATACTTATTTTTATCTAATTCTAGCTCGTGGATTTTTCAAGATCCCCTTGCTACCGATCCGCCTTTATCATACTCCCACTGACCTCGAAACTCGTTGACATTGGAATTCCTCCTCCCGAGAAATTAAGGTATACGATTTTGAACTAATCAACAGGTCACTATATGTTGGAACATATATATTCTGGAACTCGAAATACTCTTGAAAAGATAAAAAAAAACTGGATGCAGATTTTCACTGTTAAGTCCGTGAGTAGCATAGTTGTGATGTCCTCTATTTATAATCCTTAACTAGATTGAAAATCTCCACCATTGTCTCAAAATATTCTTATTCTATATATGCTTCTGGATAATATCACAATCCATTGAACATAGGGATTTTCCTTATCTTAACATATCTCTTTAAACAAAGAAATATTCCATAAATCCAGTTCTTTAAGAATAGGGATTTTTTTATTAATCCAATATGCTTCAATCACACGCATAAACAATATTACGATATCTTCAATCTTCCATAGCTCAATATTTACACAATATTCTTTAATCGGTTAAACCCTTAAAAGCTCTAGATTTCCGTATTTTCCAACGTGGAAATTTTTTCTTTTCCAAATTAGTTCATCAATGCCAATTAATTAATAAATGCACATCATTTAACTTTACAATCTCCTCTTTTGGCATTGTGTGAACTCAATCATTTTGGAATTAAAAACAAAAAAGAAAAATTTCCAACTTCACAACATAAGTGGTGTATACCTAGCCCACAATCTGGAGGTTGTTGGCCTTTAGGCCGAGCCCAATACTTGAATGTGATGCCTAATGTTCACATCACCAACGAACCGAGAATGGTGGAACCTTTTATAAAATACTCCACCACCAACTGATAAAGGCGGAACCACATTTGAAGGTTTAACCACGTACCGAGATTGCATGAATCATGATGCAACCCACGATCTCAGACACTAACAATACGGAACCACGGTTGCAGGCATCTATAAATACAAGGGGATTAGTACTGAAAAAGGTAAGTGAGGCTTAACTGAGAAATTTAAGTTCTCTTAAGAAAATACTGACTTGATTGTCAGAGTATTTTCCCCGGAATCACTTCCGGGATCTGTTTTGCAGGAGGGAATATTTCAAGGTGAACAACGATGGGTTACTTGATTGGATTGTCACATCAATAAGAATTCTAGAATTTGCGGAATGTTGGAACATATTCTAATAACTGAATCTTAAATAATATGAATACCAAAGAATACCAGACATCCAGAAATCCAATAATTCCAAAAAAATAATATCCAAAATAATATTCTCCCACTGAGGCTGTGCATATGCCAAAGGCAACAAAATAGAAAAAATAAACAAGAAAGTTCAAGTAAATCTTCTCCCCCTGAAACCAAAATCCATTTTATGTTGGAACATAACCAAAGCAGAATCTTCAATCCTATTCAAGAGTAGAAATATGTGCCTCTAACTGAGCCTTTTTCGCTTCAATCCTATCTTTTCTGCCTCCAATTAATACAACAATCTGAATAGTCAGACCCCCTAACTTAGCATCCATGGCTGTAATTCTGGCATTCTTCTCTTCCACAGCTAAACTTGAACCTTCGGGGTTCTAAGGGAGGTTTTTTATCTGTCTCATCCCAAATGTCTTTTTGTTCGGCCTAAGAGATTCCATTCCCAAAATTTTATCTTCTCACCCGGTCTTCACCTTTTCACTCCTAACCAAAGAAGAAATAAGACAAGAATGTACTAGTGTGTGCTTGGCCTTGGGATATATTGCTTGACTCAAAATGCTTCGCTGCATGAACAATCCCAGTTTAACTCATTTTTATGCTCTAACACAGTACAACTTTTTCCTTTCTAGTAGTTAACAACCATCTAATGCAAACCAAATAAACTTGAGGACAGTCAAGAGTCTTGCGAGTGTTCCGTTCCTGGCTATTCAGTCTTATATCCACCAGAAATCTCAGACAAAATCTAGCCATCTGTGACCCCTAACTCCTCAGAAAAGACCCATCAAAATCTGGATTTTTCAGCTCGAACAACCTGTTAATCTTCTTAGCAGAAAATTGATCACTTTGCCTGTCACATAAACTATGTTAAACCAGTGGGAATCATCCTCAAGATTTCCGTCCATCATGTTCGAGTATACCTCATAGACCAACTGCTTATTGTAGTCAAGATATAATTTGGCTGGTGTCTTCAGCCCTAGAAAATCCAGAATATATGAAATTCATTGTCCTTGTATGCACCAAAGTCTATTGGTCTCTCATGGATAGTTTTCCTTTGAGAAAACACCTTCCCTATCTCCTCACAATCACCATCATAGAAACTATATGAGAGAGCATCACTTACTATTGGTGCTAGTAGGATAGGTTTCTTCTTTGGTGCAGGAGTTGGTGTCTCCTTCTTGGGTTTCTAGGATGGCTAGGATGACTCAGGTGCAGGCTCCTTCCTCTTGGCCTTTCTCGATCTAGTTTGGTCAAAGTAATATTACCTCATCAATGGAATAGGTAAGTTCATCCCCATGTGTTGGAAACTTATCAGCCGGTGTTCCACCATTGGCCTGCTCAGTAATAGGGTTATCTTCTTCTATCTCATCCACTTCTGGTTCACCTTCATAGGCTGAGATATCATCAGCCATATTTTCATCAATCTCTATATCAGATCTGTAAACCCTTGACCAGGTTCATCAATTTTCATAGCTTCAGTAAAATCCCCCCTGCTTTCTGTGTTGGAACATATTTGACACTCTTCTCATCATCACTATCTGGTACAACAATTACAGAGGGTGCTCTTAGCATTGCATTCCTCTTTTCATATCTATGATCATTGGGTTTTATTGAGGGAAAATTCCATAATTCTTCAACTTCTTCTCTTTCTGTTAAGATTTTTCTTACTTAGGCGCCTCTCACTCTTCAATCTAAACACATCTAGGGCTAGAAGAAGTCAAATAAACTATAAAAAAAATTCCTCTCCATCCTTCCTAGTAAAACATCCCTTAACCAGCTTGGGATTACACTTTTTAACCATCTCAATACCATCAAATTCTCTAGTTACTAATTCATCCTTATCCACCTCAAATAGCTTCACTTTAAGGTCTCTAAGCTTAGTCAAATCGATAGCTATTTTATTTAATCTATGCCATTACAAACACTCCAACAGAGACTTGAACTCCGTACCATTAGACTTCATCTCAGGAGTACTAGAAGAATCAGGGTCTGTTACCTCAGGTTTGTAGGGTATGATCATGAGTGGACGACATGGCCTTTAAAATATTCCTTTGAATGTCACAATAGCTTTGCGTGAATTATCTTAATTTCCTTGTTCAGCCATTGTAGTTTATGAACTTGAGAGTGTTTGCAGCAAGGAGAATTTTCAGTAATGGAGGGCTTGTGATTCAACACAACTCAAACTCTCAATACTGTTGTGAGTAAGAAATCTCAAAGTTCTTGACTGTAATATCTTAATAAGGCTTCTTAAATTTGAAAATGGTAAGAAAATAGGGAGTATGATAACGAAAATAAAGGGAAGGCGGAAAGATGGAATTTTTTTGCAAAGGAAATAACTTCTTCACTTTTTCACCTCTTTACCCGCACCACCTTTTTTCTTTCCCTTTTCCAGTCAACTCATGTCACAATTCCTTGAACTTCCAAAAAACTCTTCTCCTTCAATTTTTGTTCACATTTTCTTCTTTCTATGTTTTTGTGCTTTTCTGAACTCATATACACAAGTACAAAAAAACTAAGAACTAAATAAAATCTAATGAAAAAAACCTCAAACGTGATATGCACCTAAGTGTTGTCTGAAGAGTTCAAAGGTTGCAGTGTCCAAAGGTTTTTTTTAAAAATATCTGCAAACTGCTCAGGTGTGAGACATAGGCAACCATCACCTCCTTCCTTTCAACTAGATCTTGAATAAAATGATGCCTTATATCAATATGCTTTGTTCGAGAATGCTGAACTCAATTTTTTGATATATTGATTGCACTTTTGTTGTCACATAAAAATTTTAGAGGTTCTTTAATAATCCTATTGTCATTCAACTTTTGTATCCGCAATAGTTGTGCACAACAACTTCCAAACCAAGATACTCAGTTTCACTCTCCTGTGGTGCTTTCATGATCATCTGCATTATCAGCCTAATCATAATCACTATAACCAAATAGATGTGAGTCTTGATTTTTAAAATATCTGATTCGGTACTTAACAGTCCCACTAACATATCAAATTATACTTTTGACTACAGCCAAGTGAGTTTCTTAATGATCAGCCTGAAATCTCGCACACGCTTATACGCAGAAAAATATGCCTGGCTGACTTGTTGTCAAATACAGTAGACTCCCAATAATACTCTTGTATAATTTGTGATCATTTCCAACCCTTTTTTTTATTCTTCATCGATTTATTTGCATCCCATTGGTGTTTTTACAACTCAAGAACTACTCAGTCCAAACCTTTCTACCAAATTCAAGGCATACTTACTTTGATTTTATAAACAGGTCACTCTTTTCTTGTTTCACCCGAAGTCCTAGAAAATAGGTGAGTTCTCCAACCATACTCTTCTCAAATTCATCCAGCATCAAAGTTACAAAATCTTGTACCATAGATGGTGAAGTAGAGTCAAATACAATATCATCAACATAAATTTTACGCAATCAAAATATTTAATGATTTTTTTAAAGACAAACAAGGTGTTCATACAAACCTTCTTGAGTCAATACACATGATGTGGAAAATGGGATCCTCAAATCCTTTTGGTTGCTCCATGTACACTTATTCATTAACCATGCCATTCAGAAAAGCACTTTTGACATCTCTCTGATAAAACATAAAATTCACAGTGCATGAAATAGTTAGTAAAATTAGAATATATTCTAATCTGGCAACTGGTGCGATGTCTCATCAAAATCAACTCCTTCAACTTGAGTGTATCCATGAACAACCAATCCTGCTTTATTTCGTGTAATATGGCCTTCAACATAGACTTGTTCTTGAATATCCATTTTGTGCCAATGACATTTACAACTTTAGGTAGAGTGAGTACAATACATCATTGCATTCGAATTGCCCAAGTTCTTCTTGCATTGCCGCAATCCAGTATTCATCAAGGAGAGCTTCCTTGTAATTTTTTGGTTCAACTAGAGAGATGAAACACTGTAATCCTGCAAGCTCTCCGTAATTTACCCGAGGTATTGTATAAGTTCTCTTGATAATGGGTTTATGCCGCACCTATATTAGAACGGGGGATGTTTCAGTGGGAGTGGGTGTTTCAACATATTGGACTTCATCAGGTTCAATAGGACTTTCTGAATAATTGGATGTTCCAACATAGTCTTGCTGGTCAGGCGGTCAGTTTAGTGTTGGAGCATAGTCTGAATCTGGTTCATCTTCCCCTTCATCAGATACCTTTTTATCATCTAAATCATCTACTATGACATTAATAGATTCCATAAGAGTATTTGTACGAAGATTGTGCACTCTATAAGTGTTACTATTCAGTATTTATCCAAAAAATATTCCAACATCACTACGGCTATCAAAATTTACCAGTTTCTCTCGATCTCTAAGAATATAACACTTGCTTCCAAACACATGAAAATATGATACATTTTGCTCCCTGCCCTTCCAGATTTTGTATAACGTCTTGCTCGTGAATGGACGGTGGTAAACTCAGTTTATTGTGTAGCAAGCTGTATTGATGGATTCTGCCCACCATTTCTTATAAATTCCTTTCCTTGCGACCATGACTCGACCCATTTCCTGGAGAGTCCCGTTCTTTCTTTCCACAATGCCATTCCACTAAGGATTGATTAGTGCGGAGAATTCGTTCCAAATACCGAGTTCATCAACGAAACCACTAAATTGGGAGTTCTCGAATTCCCTGCCATGATCACTATGAATTCTAATAATCTTTCCAACTGGACTTTCTTTCTTGTCTGTAATTTAATCACCAATCTTCTGAAAACTTCCATAGTATCAGATTTTTCTTTAAGAAACCCCACCCAAGTGTATATGGAGAAATCATCAATACACACAAAGATATACTTCTTTCCACTCACACAAGGTGTATTGACTAGACCCATCGAACCATGTGAAGTAATTCAAGTGTTCTAGAGGTGGTTATACACTGAACTGATGAGTGAGTTGATTGAATATTTTTACCTTGTTCACATGGTCCATGTATGATATCATTTTTTCCAGTAAGTGTAGGCATACCTCGTACTGCCTTCAAGTTTACAATTTTCACAAGGATTTTGTGATTGATATAACCAAGCTTTTCGTGCCACAGAGTTCCTTCATCTTGTTTCAAACTTAGACATTTCACTTCTTATTACAACAACTAATAATTGTCTAAAGATCGAATCCCAGAGAGTACTTTATCTTCACCACATTTCACTATGCATTTATCTTCATGAAATTCCACAGTCATATTGTCATCACACAACTGACTAGTACTCAAAAATATTTCCTTCCAATCTTCCACAAGATGAACACTTGTAAAGGTAGAGAACCCTTCGATATGCAATTCACCCTTTCCAACTACTCGACTCTTCTTTCCTTCACCAAAGATAAAATAAATCCACCATCATATGATTTTATTTTTGTCAGATACTCTTGAGTTCCACTCATGTGTCGAGAACACCCACTATCAAAGTACCACGAGTCTCTTGAGTGTGCAATAAGAGAAATGTGAGCAACAAGGCAAGTATTTGTGTGTTTAGGAACCCATACCTTTCTGACTATCTTTGATTGTTAGGCATCATCTATGGTGGAACATGCAGATAATTGTCATCCATTCATGATGTCTCTGAGTAGTTTAAAGCAGTGATATTCTGTATGGCCTTGTCAGGTGCAGTAACTACAAATAAGAGGTTTGCGTTGCCTTGTTTTCATCCCATTTCTCTTCATGTATTGAACCTCTGGCTTAAAATCTACATTGCTGATCGATGATTTTTCATATCCTATGCCTTGTCAATTTCCAAAGTTCTGCTCCATAGTGAGTATACCATCTAATTTAGCCTTTTTAGAGTTCAACTTGTTAATTGTTCTCTCAGCCATTTCAGGTTTTTTTGTTGAGCTCATATTATTTTCAACTGTTCAATCTCTCTTCTGAGTTCTATAACCAGAAACAATAACTCATTCTCCTTCTCAGCAAGTTAATTTTTCTCTATCTTCATCACTCACATCCTGGCCTTTGTCATCACTAGATGAGTAGTTTGAACTTGATTTTTCTATGTTGGAACATACAGTCTTAATTGCCTGTGCTATGTTGGAACATGTTTCATCAGTTTTCTGATACATCATGAATTTTTGCTCCAAATGAAACATAATTGCTGGTAAGTTCCTCTTCATATTTCTCCTCCTTTTCTTCATCTTCACTCATTGAGGTTACATATGACTTTCCTTGCTTATTTCGAGTTTTAGTACATTCAGCCTGGATGTGTCCATATCTCTCACATATTGGAAAGCCATCGTCGTGCCTCTCAAAGATAATATTTATAGGCCCTAATTGTGGCTAACAACTAGAAAGTAAATAGTAGCAAGTCGGGGTTGTCCACGAGAAAAAAAAGGGTTTTATCGAGTTTTAAAAGTAGTTAAAATGTACACTAAGAAGTTACGCTACG
>JAULKJ010049178.1:0-26443 GCA_032355405.1 Rubia balearica
ATCCTTATTACAAGTGACAAAAGCGATGAAGTCGCTCCTAACTCTAGTAATAGGATTTCAAGGTAAAATAGAGTATCTAAAGCATAAAAGGCTACCAAAATGAGTAAAAAAATCCCAAAATAACTATATAAAATGGACACATCACAAGTTCATCTCTATCACTTTCAGTTTTGAACAGCATAATAAAATATTCTCCTCATTGTATGGAAATTCTAGTGCATTCACAACGTCCAGAATTTCATAACAAATGTTCTCACAACATTCATTGTTAAATTCCCTAAAAGAATACATGATCAATGATTTTCCAGTTGTAATTCATCTCACATATCTTCCATCTCTATCTCAATTTTCCATCAATTACCTTTGGGCTACATAATCAATTTTAGTATCATTCGTCTGAACCATATTATCACCGATTATGTCTACCCGTAACTTTTCCCCCTTTTTATTCTGAATTTTAATTACTTTCTTCTTCTCAATTTTATCGACTAAATTCATAGATCTTACCTCCGTTGTGGCATCCTCATCACCTGAATTCTCCTCAGATTCATCTACTTCCTCTTCTTATCCCTCCTTTTGACTGGTAGCTTCAACACACTCCTCAAGTATTGATCTACTCTAATCCACAGCTGGCTGAGGCACATTATTCTGGAGCCGACCCCTCCCCCACTTCATAGTTTATGCGAAATCGCACCTTTAGTGAGTGTATTTCACCCGCATAGTCTTCTTAAAGTTTTTCTTCCACTTGTCAAAATATCAATAATTAAATTTTAAATATAATTTATTAATTAATTTATGGTGTATACATAGCCCATAATTTGAAGGTGGCTGGGCCTAAACCAATGTTCACATCACTAACAAACTGGTAAAGGTGGAGCTTTATCGGAAAGGCAAGGCCACGAACCGATAAAGGCGGAACCACATTGAAGGTTTCACCAAGAACTGAGATTGTAAGAACCATGATGCTACCCACAATCTCAAATGATGACAATATGGAACCACAATTACAGATATCTATAAATACAAGAAGATTAGCACTAAAGGAGGAAAGTGAGACTTAACTGAGAAATTCTTGTTCTCTAAGGGAAAGGCTTACTTGATCATCGGAGTGTTTTCCCGGGAATCATTTTCGGGATCTGTTTTGCAGGAGGAGATATTTCTTGGGAACATAAATTGTTCTACTTGGTCGGATCGGTACATCATTGGCGCCGACTGTGGAGATAATTTTTTTTTCTGCTCTAGGATACTTCAGGTAAACAATTGTGTTCCCCAGAAGTGAGAAAAGCTATTATCACCAGACACAAGAACAAACAGTGGGATGCAATAGAAACATGCATCCTAGTCAAGATCAGGGGTTCATCCCTAGTAGCAAAAGGGAACACAATAAGGAGGATACGGAGGATGATGAAGAGGAAGCGAAATTTCCTAATACAAACCAAGAGAAAGAAAAAAAAGTGTTCACAACATTCTTAGAGGCGAATAGAGAAAGTCTGTACAACCAGTTTTAGCAACCCTAAAGCTAAAATCCGCAAGGTGAGAAAAAAACAAAGCCAGGTGTAGGAAAGCCTCAAATACAAAGATGAGTTAAGAGAGATCGTAGCAGATGATAATGAAGATAAATTTCCATTGGCACCACATCTTCGTGATTTTAAGATACCAAAGGACTTCAAGTTACCTTTGCATGTTAGAATCTACGATCTAACCTCACACCCAAAGGAATTTCTGCACTCCTGTCACAATAGCATGAGATTTCGCAATGCGGATATAGAGTTGTTATGCAAAGCTTTCCCTATCTTCTTATCAGGGACAACGATCACATGGTACGAAGACCTACCTTCTGGAAGCATTAAGTCTTGGGCAGAGTTGCCAAATTTTGTTCTTGGGCAGCTTCAATCAGAAGAAGAATTTCACCAAAACAATCACAAACCTAAACAACATAGCTCAGCGAAGTGATGAGACTCTCACAAAATATCATAGTCAGTTCATCACCGAAAGTTTGCAGGTTCGAGATTTGTCGTTCCACTCCTCTTTAGGTGCATTTACAGGGGGTATGTGGTCAGGATAATTATACAAGAAACTCACGAAAAACTTTCCCAAAAACCCAAGAGAGTTGCAAAAAATGATCGAGAAATATGTGAGAACTGAGGAAGCACATAACTGTAAGATAGAGCAAGAGCGAGGTGAGAAAATAATGATGGAAGATACAAAGAAGGGGTTATCAAGAAAGGTAAAGGAAATATCCCTTTCAAGGGAAGAGAATCAGGGATGCATGTCGCATCATTCTAAGAGACACCCCTTACAAAGTCAAGAAGGGAAATATGGCAAGCATATAGGGAACTATTTCTCGAGCCAGCACCAATGATAGCACTTCCTGATAAAAGATCCAGAGAATACTATTGTGCCTTCCATAAAGACCATGACCATGATATCAAGTACTTTAGACATCTGAGGGGCAGATAAAGGAGAACTTGAGGAACGGATATCTAAGCCAATACAAGAAAGAAAATGGGGGAAGGGGGGTACAACGGAGCTAACAAGGCAGGGAGCTCTGTGGAAAAAGGGAATGGGATAGCAAACACACGGAGTAAAAGTTATAAGATGACATCAACAATAGATTATGATGATGATATAGCAAGCGAGGCTCTAGAAAGGGTAATCCTGTCTATACATGGGTCAACAGAGTCGCTATTCAATAATGCTTGGAAAGCCAAGGCCAGATATTCGCTACCACAAGAGCCTGCTGACAAGAAGCTTCATTCAAACAAGACAATCACATTTAGCAAAGAGGATGCGGTTCCCAACGCTTCACTGCATAGTGACCCAATGGTCATCATCGCTAAAATTGGAAATGGAACAATGCATACCATATTTGTAGATGACATAAGTGCAATTTAAATCCTATCTGCTGATTGCTTTGATAGGCTAGGATTCAAGCAGATGGATCTAAAAAGGTCAACATCCTCACTTGTAGAATTTACAGGTCAAGCAGAGACACTTTTGGGAAACGTACAACTACCTGTTGCCATTGGTGAGAGTGATAGAAATTGTACCTTCTTGTGTGATTTTGTAGTCATGGACGCGCCAAGTCCATTTAATGTCATCATCAGAAGGCCCTGGATGAACACATCAAAGGCAATATGATCTCCATACCACTTAGTAATGAAATTCCTGACTCCATCTGGAATCACATCAATAAGAGGAAACCAACAAACAGCGAAACAGTGCATGGTCATTGCGATGAAAGCGGGGAAAAGTTTGGAGCAAACGAAGATAGTTAGCACTGTCTCAGATAACAGCTTACTCAGGCGATGTAACTCAGCGGTAGAATTAGGGGAAGAAACTAAAGGTATCACTCTAGACAATGAAGATAATTCCAAGTGCGTCAAAATAGGGAAGCATCTTCCATATTTGAAGAAACAAATGATCATAGAAATCCTACGAATTCATAAGGATACGTTCGCATGAAGTGTACATAATATGGGAGGAGTTGACCCGTAAATTGCTACATATTCCCTGAGCATCAACAATTCAGTTAAGCCAGTTAAGCAGAAGCAACGAAGTTTTGCCAGTGACAGGTAAAAAGCAATTGAAGAGGAAGTAGCAGCTTAGCTTCAGGCTGGCTTTTGAAGGAGGTAATGTATCCGAAATGGTTGGCGAACCCAATGATGGTAAAAAATGCTGATGCGAGATGGAGAATATGTATAGACTTCACTGATCTAAACAAAACATGCCCAAAGGATTTTTATCCTTTACCTAAGATTGATCAGCTAGTCGAAGCAATTTCAAGATTCGAAGTCCTAGCCTTTTTGGATGCATATAAAGGATACCACCAAATGCTGATGAATTCAGAGGATGCAGAGAAGGCGATGTTCATAACAAGCTTTGGAATATTTTGTTATGTGAAAATGCTTTTTGGCCTTGAAAATGCAGGAACAACATATCAGAGAGTGATCGACAATGCATTTCACAATCAAATAGGAAAAAATGTGGAAGCATATGTTGATCACATGGTTGTCAAAAGTATAAAGATAGGCATCTTCACGGAGGATTTAAAAGAGACATTGGATACACTAAGTGAGATCGGCATGAAGCTTAATCCTAAGAAATGCATAATTGGAGTAAGTGCAGGTAAATTCTTAGGATATAGGGTATCCTCCATGGGAATCGAGGCCAATCCAGAGAAAATACAAGCTATAAGTGACCTTCCTCGACCACAAACATTCAAACAAGTACAAATATTAATGGGATCGTTGGTAGCACTCGGTAGATTTATTCAAAGGCAGCTGAGAAACATTTCCCAGTCTTCAAAATCCCGAAGTAGGTAAAGAAGTTTAGCTGGAAAGAGTAAAGTCAAAAGGCATATGACTCCTTGAAGGAGCAGCTCCAGGAATTACCTATATTGAGTTCATCAACCTCGGGTGAAACCCTATATTCGTACCTGGCAGTTTCAAAGAATTCAGTCAGTTCGGTTCTAGTACGACAAGAAGGCCAAAAATAGATACTAGTGTACTAAATTAGTAGAATACTACATAGTACAAAGAGAGCGTACATGGAAGTCAAGGGGTTATTCTAGCTTGGGTATACTCAACAATAAGGTTGCGAACTTATTTCCACAGTCATGGAATAGTTGTCTATATTGATCACCCAGTTAAAAACATCCTTAACAAGCCTGAAGTATCTGGTAGACTGACAAACTGGGCTCTTGAGTTGGGGAAATATGAAATTAATCCAGTTCCAACCACGAAATGCAATCAAGGCACAGGCCTCAGCAGACTTCATCGTAGAGATGACGAGTGAAAATGCACAGAAAGTGAATGTGCAGCAAAATATTGGAATCGAAAAAGAAAATTTTAATTGGGAGGATGTCGCATGGAAAATGTTCGTGAATGAAGCATCCAGCAAAGAAGGTTGCGGTGCTGGACTACTATTAGTCAACCCAGAAAAAGGGGAACACAAATATTCACTTCGTTTTAACTTTTCGCTCACCAATAATGAAGCAGAATATGAGGATTTAATATGTGGCTTAAATCTTACAATCAAAATGAAGATAAAAAGTATCAAGACCTTCAGTGATTCAAAGATAGTTGTTCAGCAAGTGCGAGGGGACTATGAAGTTCGGGAAGAGCAGCAAGTAAAATAGTTGGGGAAAGTTTGTTAGCTGATTGCTCAACTTGAATACTTCGATGTTCAATATGTACCTAGGGGTGAGAATACAAAAGCAGATTCCTTGAGCAAGCTAGCAACAACCGTATTTGATTCATTGTCGGCCACAAGGATGTTAAGGTGGAAGTCATCCTAGTCAGAAACACGATAGCTACAACTATGTCGACAGTATAGACTGAAGAAGTAAGCTGGATGACACCACTGATAGAATACTTTGCAAAAGGAAATTTGCCAGCGGACAAGATACAAGCTAGAAAATTGGATTAACGATCTCATAATTATGCCTACGAAGAAGGAACCTTATACAAAAAAGTTTCTTGACTCCATGGATAAAGTGTATAGGCCCATTGCAAGTAGGTAAAGTCCCAAGAGAAGTGCATGAAGGATTGTGTGAAACATATCAAGGCTCTATAACTATTGCAAAGAAGATAATTCTAGCAGGGTACTACTGGCCGAGTGAGTTCAACGATGCGTACAACTTCGTGCTCAAATGTAAAAGTTGCCAGATCAACACTCCGGTATCGCACAAACCACAGGCCATTTTAATAGGAATATATGAAGCTTGGCCACTCGATAAGTGGGGAATTAATCTAGTGAGGCCTTTTCCAAAAGGTACTGGCAACGCAAGATTCTTGATAGTCGCGATCGACTAAATCACCAAATGGGAGGAAGCGAAGCCTTTAGGAATAGTAATAACAAAGGTAACAAGAAAGTTCGTCTGGAAGAATATAGTTTGTCGCTTTGGGGTGCCACAAACTATTATCATGGATAACGACACGCAATTCACTAGCGGAGTCCTTACTGAATGGTGCTCGAAGTTAGGGATTGCACAGATGTTCACCTCTGTAGCTCACCCTCAAGCCAATGGACAACTAGAAGTCACCAACATGACTATAGTTCGGGGTATAAAAAAATATTGAAAGGGAAGCGAACTGGTTGGGTGGACGAAATGCCCAATACCCTGTGGTCTTATAGTAAAACTGTTTGACAACCAGCGGGAGAAACACCATATAGTCTAGTCTATAGTTATGAGGCAGTAATACTGATGGAAATTGGGAACTCGAGCCTTTAAATACAGGTATACAAGGAGGATGATAATCCCAAAATGATAAGACTTGACCTAGATGAACTTGAAGAGAAGAGACAGCAAGCAATGATCACAAAGGCGAAATATAAGGAGAAGATGACTAAAGTATACAATCATAAGGTCAAAGAGATACAATTCCCAATTGGGAACTTTGTGCTTTGAAAAAATGAAGCGAGCCTAGTGGAGGAGAAAGGAAACAAAGCCCAATGTGGGAACAAGATAGCAAAAGCACACCGGTCCAACTGCTATGAGTTAGAGAGATTGGATAGTAGTAGCATTCCCAACACTTGGTATGTGATCAATCTTAGGAAGTTTTATGTGTAACATCTAAGGATAGGGTTAGGAAAAACCCAAATGTATAGAAGCCATGAGATGATTATTGGTGGTGTTTGCATCCTTGTTTTCTTTTGAAAGAGATATTATTGCAGCCGTACATATTAAATCTAAAGTGCGTCTTTGGGGGGCAACATACTTTTCATGTTCTTTACTTACGTTCTTTGAATAAGCCAAATACGGCACATCACAATCAATTGAGTTAGGCTAAGCACGAAGAAACAACTTATAACTTTTCGACTTTGCAAGCTTTAGATCTTACAATGTTGCAATCTTACTTTTGCAAGCTATAGATCTTGCACAAAGGAAGATACGCCTACAAAAGCAGCGAAGCAATCAAGCAATAGATCTTCCAGTTCGCACGTTACAAATTCTAGAGTTCCCAAGCTATAGATTTTGGAACTTCGCAAACTCACCTAAGCAAGCTATAGATCTTGCAAAAAGGCAGATATGCCCACAAACACAACATAAGCAAGAAATAGGTCTTGCAAGTTCACACAATACAAATCCTTAATTTTGCAAGCTATAGACCTTGCAAAATAGGCAAACATGCTAGCAAAATCAGCACTAAAAACTATACGGCTTCCCATGAAGAAGGGTTCAAAGACTAAAGCACGAAGGTAATAAACTAATAGGAGGAAATGTAAAAACCATAGCACTTAGTATTGATAGATAGCAAAAAATAGAATTTAAAATACAAATCACCATAAAGCACTACTTCAAACAACAAAACTATCGGTGCCTTGATGTGCAGGATGATCCAGAGGACGAAGAACCGTCATGGCGACAAGGTGGCTCAGTTTCACAATGAGACTGCTTACCCTCGAGACGAGATTATTCAACTTCACGCTCATCTTCTAACATGTGCTTATGGTGTATACCTAGCCTATAATGTGGTTGTTGCTGGCCTTTAGGCCCAACCCAATACTCGATCGCGAAGCCCAAGGTTGACATTAGCATGATCGCAGAACCGATAAAGGTGGAGCCTTGTCTGAAAAAATCGATCACGAATCGATAAATATGGGACCTCATTTGGAGGTTTAACCACGAAACAATATAATAGGAATCACGATGCAATCCACGATCTCAGACGCTAACAATACGGATGCACGATCACAGACATCTATAAATACAAGGAGATGAGCAATGAAATAGGTAAGGGAGACTAAATGATAAATTCTGAGTTAAATTACAATCAAATTTCATTGGGTCGGTTACCGATATCCGTAAGTGACGATTACACAATTCGAACAATTTCGAATTTACCTAAAATACAAAATCTCTAAAACTTTCAATTTAATTTATTGATTAAAAAAACTAAAAATGAAATAAGGTCTTGCCCAATGTTGACATTACCATGATCGCAGAACCGATAAAGGTGGAGCCTTGTCTGAAAGACTCGACCATGAATCGATAAATATGGGACCAAGTTTGGAGGTTTAACCACGAACCAATATAATAGGAATCATGATGCAATCCACGATCTCAGACGCTGACAATACGGAAACACGATCACAGACATCTATAAATACAAGGAGATGAGCAATGAAAAGGTAATTGGGATTAAATTGAGAAATTCTAGTTCTCTAAGGAAAATTCTGACTTGATCGTCAGAGTGTTTTCCCCAGAGTTACCTCCGAGATTTGTCTTGCAGGAGGAGATACCTTATGGTGAACGACGAGCATTTTACTTGATCGGCTTACTACATCATTTAGCGCCGTCTGTGGGGATACAATTTTTTTCATTTCGGAATCCTTCAAGTAAATTATGGTGTTCACCAGAAGTGAGAAAATCCATAACCACCAGAAACAAGAACAAACGGTTGGACGCAACAAAAGCATGCATCCCAGCCAAAACCAAGCGTATGTCCCAGGAAGAAAAGAAAAATAATAGGGAAGATATAGAGGATGATGAGGAGGAAACAGAGTCTCCTAACACAAACCAAGATAAGGAAAGAAGAACATTCGCTGAGATCCTAGAAGCAAACAGAGAAAACCTGTATAACCAGTTCTTAACAATGCTCGAGCCAAAATCCCCAAGGGTACATAAGAGACCAAGTCAAGGGTACGATAATCTTATGTACAAACATGAGTTAAATGAGACAGTGACAGATGACGATGTGGATAAATCACCATTGGCATCACATCTTCAAGATTTTAAGATGTCAAAAGAGTTCAAGTCCTTTGCACGTTAAGATCTATGATAGAACCATAGACCCTAAAGAATTCCTTCATTCATATCGCAACAGCATGAGATTTCGCGATGCAGAAATTGAATTAGTATGCAAGGCTTTCCCTGTTTTCTTATCGGGAACAATGATCACATGATACAGAGACTTGCCAAAAGGAAGCATTAGGTCTTGGGCACAGTTGTCAGATTTATTTTTGGGCCGCTTCTATCAGAAAACAGAGGTTCACCAAAACAATCATAGACCTAAACAACATAGCTAAGCGAAGTGATGAGAGTCTCACAGAATATCATAATCGGTTCGTCACCAAAAGTTTTCTAGTTCGAGATTTTTCATTCCAATCTTCCTTGGACGCATTTACTGGGGGCCTATGATTAAGAGAATTCTATAAGGAACTCACGAAAAACATGCTTGAAAACCCTATAAATTTGCAAAAATAATGATCGAGCAATATGTGAGAATGGAGGAATAAAATAACCGTAAGATAGAGCTGGAGCGAGGTGAGAAAAGAATGGCGTAAGATACATATAGAGGATTTATAAAGAAAGGAAAAGTAACCATCCCTTTCAAGGGAAGAGAGTCAGGGATGTAGGTAGCATCATGCCAACAGACACCCCTGACAAAGGCAATAAAGGAAATATGGCAAGCACATAAGGAGGTATTTCGCGAACCGGCACCGATGATAGCACCCTCTGACAAAATATTCAAGGAATACTATTGTGCCTTCAACAAAGATCATGACCTCGAGTATTGTATAGATCTGAGGAGGCAGATAGAAGAGAACCTGAGAAATGACTATTTGAGCCAATACAAGAAAGAAGGGGGGGGAATCGGTTACAACGAAGCCAACAAGGCAGGAAGCTCAGTAGGAAAAAACCAGGGTATAGCACACACATAGCAGAAATCAGAAGATGACAACAACTGTAGATTATGATGAAGACGCAGCAACCGAAGCTCCAGAAAAAGTAATCTTGTCTATACATGGGTCAACTGAGTTGTTGTCTAATAATGCTTATAAATCCAAGGCTAGGTATTCTCCACCACAGGGGCCTGCTGACAAAAGATTTTGTTAGAACAAAACAATCACATTTAGCAAAGAGGATGCAGTTCCCAACACTTCATCTCATAATGACCCAATGGTCATCATCGCTAAAATTGGAAATGCAACGGTTCATAGAGTATTTGTGGATGATGGGAGTGCAGTTGAAATCCTATTCGTTGATTGCTTCGATACGCTAAGGTTCAAGTGGACTGATCTAAAAAAGTTCGCATCCTCACTGATAGGATTTACAGGAAAACATAGACACCATTGGGTAACATAAAACTGCCTATCACCATTAGGGAAAGTGATAGAGATTGTACCATCATGTGTGACTTCGTGGTCATGGATGCACCAAGTACATTTAAAGCTATCATTGGAAGACCGTGGATCAACACAACAAAGGCAATATGGTCTCCATATCCCTTAGTAATGAAGTTCCTGACTCCAGCGGGAATCACAACAATAAGAGAAAACCAACAAACAGCGATGCAGTGTATGGTCATCGTGATGAAAGCGGGGAAAACTTTGGAGCAAGTAAAGATAGTTAGCACTATCTCAGATAAAGGCTTACTCAGGCAGGAGGAGTTAGCAGTAGATCTGGGAGAAGAAATTGAATTCATTACTTTGGATGACGAAGACACTTCTAAATGTGTTAAAATAGGGAACCATAATGGTAGGCATTGGACACATTCGCATGAAGTGTACAGAACATGGGAGGAGTTGACCCACAAATTACTACCCATTTTTTGAACATCGACAATTTATTTAACCAGTCAAGCAGAAGCAGCGAAGCTTCGCTACTGACAAGCAACAAGCAATCAAAGAAGAAGTGAAGGATTTGCTTTAGGAAGGTATTCTGAAGGAGGTAACGTATCCCAAATGGTAGGCAAACCCATTGGTGGTCAAAAAAGCTGACGCATGATGGAGAATGTATATAGACTTCACTGATATAAATAAGGCATGTCCAAAGGATTGTTATCCTCTACCTAAGATTGATCAGTTGGTTGAAGCAATTTCGGGGTACGAAGTCCTAGCCTTTTTGGATGTGTATAAAGGATACCATCAAATATTGAGAAATCTAGAACACGCGGAGAATACATAATTCATAACAAGCTTCGGTATATTTTGCTATGTGAAAATGCCATTCGGTCTAAAAAATGCAGGAGCAACGTATCAGAGAGTCACGGACAATGCATTTCGCAATCAAATAGGATGAAATATGGAAGAATATTTTGATAACATGGTTGTCAAAAGTAGAAATATAGGCAGCTTCGTAGAGGATTTGAAAAAGTCATTGGCTACACTAAGTGGGATCGGCATGAAGCTTAATCCTAAGAAATGCATAATTGGAGTAGGCGCAGGGAAATTCTTAGGATATAAGGTATCCTCTAGGGGAATCGAGGCCAATCCAGAAAAATACAGGCTATAGTTGACCTCCCTAGACCACGAACAGTCAAGGAAATACAAATATTAATGGGATCGCTGGCAGCACTCAATATCTTTGTTTCAAATACAGCCGAGAAACATTTCCCACTCTTCAAAGTCCTGAAGAAGGTAAAGAAGTTAAGCTGGAACGAGAAAAGTCATAAGGCATATGACTCTTTAAAGGAGCAGCTCTAGGCATTGCCTACATTGAATTCACCAATCTTGGAAGAAACCCTATGTCTGTACTTGTCAGTTTCAAAGAACACAGTCAGTTCGGTTCTAGTGCGATAAGAAAGCCAAAAACAGATACCAGTATGCTAAATTAGTAGAATACTACAAAGTGCGGAGATAGCGTACATGCTAGTCGAGGAGCTAATTCTAGCTTTGGTATATTCAGCAAGAAGGTTGCAAAACTATTTCCACAGTCATATGATAGTTGTCTATACGGATTACCCAGTCAAGAACATCATCAACTAGCCTGAAGCATCTAGTAGAATGGCAAGGTGGGCTCTTGAGATAGGGGCAGTATGAAATCCAATTCCAACCACGAACTGCAATCAAGGCTCAGGCCTTAGCAGACTTCATCGCAGAGATGACAAGCGAAGATATACAAGACGTGAATGAGCAACAAAATCTTGGAATCAATAAATACAAATCCATGCGGAAGGATGTCGTATGGAAACTGTTCATGGATGGAGCATCCAAAAAAGAAGGTTGCGGTACGGGACTACGATTGATCAACCTAGAAGGAGAGGAGCACAGATATTCACTTCGTTTCGACTTTCCACTCACCAAAAAAGAAGCGGAATATGAAGCTTTAATATGTGGCTTAGATCTTACAATCAAAATGAAGGTCAAAAGTTTTAAGGCCTTTAGTGATTCACAGATAGTGGTTCAACAAGTGCGAGGAGACTATGAAGTGCAGGAAGAGCAGCTCGTAAAGTATTTAGGAAAAGTTTGTCAGCTCATTTCTCAGCTTGAATACTTTGATTTTCAACATATACCAAGGGGTGAGAACATAAAAGTAGATGCACTGAGCAAGCTAGCAACAATTGGATTTGATTCATTGTTCGGCCACAAAGATGTTAAGGTAGAACTTATCCCAGTCAAAAGTACAGTAACTACAACCGTTTCAACAGTATAAATTGAATAAATAAGCTGGATGACACCGCTAATAGAATACTTTGCAAGAGAAAAGTTGCCAGCAGACAAGACGCAAGCCAAAAAATTGGAGTTGCGATCTCATAACTACACCTATGAAGAAGGAACCTTGTACAAGAAATGTTTCTTAACTCCATGGATAAAGTGTATAGGACCATCACAAGCAGGGAAAATCCTAAGGGAAGTGCATGAAGGATTGAGTGGAACATATCAAGGCTCTAGAACGATTGCAAAGAAGATAATTCGAGCAGGGTACTACTGGCCGAGTATGTTCAACGATGCATACGACTTCGTGGACAAATGTAAAAGTTGCTAGATCAACGCTCCGGTATCGCACAAACCACAAGCTGTTTTAATAGAAATATATGGAGCTTGGTCATTCGATAAGTGGGGAATTGATTTGGCAGGACCTTTTCCAAAGTGTACTAGTAATGTAAGATTCCTAATAGTCACAATTAACTACTTCACCAAATGGATAGAAGCGAAGTCTCTGGGAAGAGTAACATCATAAGTAACAAGAAAGTTCATCTGGCAGAATATAGTTTGTCGCTTCGGGGTGCCACAAACTATCTTCATGGATAATGGCAACAAATTCATTAGCGGAGTCTTCACTGAATGATGCTCGAAGTTAGGGATTACATGGAAGTTCACCTCTATAGCTCACACTCAAGACAATGGACAAGTGGAAGTGACCAACAGGACTATAGTTCAGGGTATACAAAAAATATTGGAAGGGGAGCGAACTGGTTGGGTAGACGAAACACCTAATACCCCATGGTCATATAGAATAGTTGTTCAACAACCAAAAAGAGAAACACCATATAGTCTAGTCTATGGTCATGAAGCAGTAATACCGGTGGAAATTGGGAAATCGAGCCTTCGAGTACAGGAATGCAAGGAGAGTGATAATCCCAAAATGATGATATTGTACCCAGATAAACTTGAAGAAAAGAGGCAGCGAGCAACGATCACAAAGGCAATGTATAAGGAGAAGATGGGTAGAGCATACAATCTGAAGGTCAAGGAGACGCAATTCCAAATTGGTGACTTTGTGCTGCGAAAGAATGAAGCAAGCCTAGCGGAAGAAAAAGTAAAGCAAATCCCAAAGTGTGAAGACTCATATAAGATAACAAAAGCACATTGGTCCAACGTAGAGAGATTGGATAGCAGTATCGTCTCCAACACTTGGCATGTGATCAACCTTAGAAAGTTTTTATGTTTAACATCTAAGGAGAAGGGTAGGAAAAACCCACATGTATAGAATCCATGAGATAATCATTGGCGTTACTCGCATCCTTGTTTTCTTTTTAAAACAATATTATCGTAGCCGTACATATTAAATATAAAGTGTATCTTTGGGGGCAAGATATTTTTAATTTTCTTTACTTATATTCTCTGAATAATAGCCAACTACAGCACATCGCAAACAATTGATTTTGGCCAAGAGCACACAAACAACGTATAACTTTTCGATGTTGCAAGCTTTAGATCTTACATTGTCGCAATCTTGCTTTTGCAAGCTATAAATCTTGCACAAAGACAAATATGCCTACAAAATAGTGAAGCAAGCAAGCAATAGATCTTGCAATTTTCATGATACAAATTCCCGATTTAGCAAGCTATAGATCTTGGAACTTTGCAAACTTAATTAAGCAAGCTATAGATCTTGCAAAATGACAGATATTCCCACAAACGCGACATAAGCAAGCAATAGATCTTGCAAGCTAACACAATAAAAATCCTTAATTTTGCAAACTATAGATTTTGCAAAATAGGTAAACATGCCAGCTATATCAGCAATATAAACTATACAGCTTCAAAAACTAAAGCACGAAAAACTGACAAATGCATAAACAAACAAACAGGAGGAAATGTAAAAAGCACAACACTTTGTGTTCAGAGAGAGCAAAAAAATGAATTACAAAATACAAGATAGTATAAAGTACTACTTTAAACATTCTGAAAAACAACTATCGACGCATAAAGGTGCGGGATGATCTAGAGGATGAACAACCGACATGGCGACGAGGTGGATCAGTTTCACGATGAGACTGCTCTTCCTCGCGACGACATGGTTTAGCCTGGTGCTCATCTCCTAAAGTTTGTCATAATGCCATTTCATGTATAAGTAGGCGGGATGCCTTGTAAAACCCCTTCATTCCATATGATCAAGATGCTAGGCATAGCATGCCTTAAAATCAATTATAGGGCCAAATTCCTCACGATCAAGTTGCACGCTCATAACGTCAACAGTATCTTGATAATCCTTATTCGTAGCCATCAAAATTTTCACTTCCTCTTCTAGTTGGCGAATGTGAGACCTAACAGCTTCAGACAAATTAATTCTCTGCTCGCCGATACTCATCGTTAGGTACCCACGACCAGTAGACCAACGAGATGATGATGGAAGGGATTGAAGTTTGTCCTTGTATTCAACACAAGCTTGTTCAAGCTGATGCATACATGAGTCGAGACGATTACACTGAGCATGAAACTCTTCATTCTCACTGCGAAGCTAAGTGTTTATAGCAAATTGTTCATCAAATTTACTTCCTGCAGAAGAAAAGAAATGATCACACTCATTCTGCCTTTTCTTCAATAGTTCTAGTAGATCATCAATGCGAGAACATTGTTTATCAATGATCAGATTCTTTTAATGATTTTTGCTAGGCTTGCTGCAAGAAATATTCTTAGCATCCTCCTGCCAACGAAGCATTCTGACCATACTCAGCTATTGGTGTTGAATAAAGTTGTTCTATTCAGCACAAAACTCTTCCAGTTCGTAGACAAAATCTTGAGTAACGTTTAAAGTCTTCGTCCATCCAACTTCAAGATCATGGATACCAAGTAACATATACTTCAGGCGAATACCCAAACATGGTGCCCATTCATAAACACCGGGTGGAAGATGGAGCTAACGTATATACACACTAACAGATTTGAGATCAACCAAGCTACGAACTGTATCCTTGTCCAAAGATTCAATATTATAGCCTTCGGGTACAAACTGGCTACAGGGGCATGTTACAGAAGAAGTTGGATAGGATGGAGAAGAAGGAAGTTTCCATCCAAGGCATTATGGAATAGATTCTAGATTAGAAAAGCGATTAGCAGAAATAATCTCAAAGTATTCCTCGGATAAGGATTGACTAGCTTCGCCCAGCTCAGTAGGACAAAATGGAGATGACATATACACAGGGCTATTATAGAAATGGGCATTAGATCCCAAATATTCGAAGTGTTTCAAAAACTTATGATCAACCAAAATATCAAAACCCTGCATATGAATAAATAAAATGAGAACTCAACAAAATTTCAAGCGCGATTCAAAGCTAATACCCATAATAGTACAAATAATACAAACATAACTCAAAATATTCTTGTCAATTACAAATAAAAATCAATGGTAATAAGATCCACTAACATTAGAAGGAGGAACAAGTGAAGTTTGGACAAGGGCAGCGAAATCCTCCTTGCTCGCATCCGGAGCGGAGACCTCAGTGCTTGCATCACCTTCAGCGTTCACCTTGGCCTCAATATTCGCATTGACATCAAAGCTAACAATAGGCTCAGAAGGCCGAGAACCGAAGGGAAGATCCTCAAAATAATCAACCTCACACTTCTTAAGTTTAGCCACAGAGGGAAAATAAGGCAGACCAATAAGGTGGGATAGCAAGACGTAAGGGTGACTGCCATCAGAAATGCTACAGATGAACCCTTTGTTAAGAACATCATTCTATTGCTCCAGCATCTTCTTGGACTTAGCCAGTTTAGGCAAATTCTAGGCCTTCACGGTAGGATTCAATCTTCGTTGATCTGCCAAAGCCTCGACGTACCCAGCGATATGAGCGGTAGTGAAGATATCTTCAAATAAAGTATAAAAGTACTTCTTCTTCACCAGATGATCAACAAGGACCTGGGGGTACCCAGGCGAAGCATGACCATTAGTCTGCATTTCCTCCAACTCACAACGTAATCGACTAGCTTCCCTCTCACCAGCCAAATCACACTCCTCAGCTTCCTGTGCACGCTTTTTGGCATCCTTAATAGAGGCACTCAAAGTGGTGCACTTTGCTTTAGCTGCCTACCTTTTATCCAGGAGTGAACCGTCCCCTTTAGCAAACTTGGCAAATCGTTGGCTGACGAGCTGTAAACTCTCACCAACCTAATTTTCAAAGGTATGCAAATAAGCATGGGGGTTATATGTCATAATAAATAAATACAAAATAAAAACACACATAAGTCCTTAAAAAACATACCATGGACTATGTCTCATGGAGAGACAGATTGGTAAGGGTAGCATTAATAGTTCTTTCTACCATCAAATCAAAGCTTTGTGATGGGGGGTTAGAGTGGGAATGAATGATACACCCCTATTTTTCCGAGGAGGTTCAGAAGTGTTGGAGGTTCTACCTGTTCACTCATTGTTCTTTCTTCTACGAGAGAGTCATGGAAAAAGAAAACTTATGGTTTGATGAGGAGCGATGAGGAACTGGAGAAATAAAAGAGAGAAGAAGATGATGAAGATGATGAAGAATACAAATGGGTTAGGAAATTTAATTTAAGAAACTAAAAAGGTCAGAGAAGTCAAATCAGAAAAGAAAATTAATGATTGATGTCTGTCAAAAAGTAGCTTACCTTTTAGGAATACAAGAAGCTGGTGGAATGTAGTTACACGCAATACACTGAATACTGATAGAATTGAATCACAAAATTTGAAGCATTTATAAAGAGGAAGACACAACAGCAGGAGAGAATTTCAGAACAATATAGCGAATAAGGAGGAGGAAATCTTGATTCGATAAGGAAAAATCTCAAATGGCTAAGTTAGTTACAAGTATAGTGGATAGGAGAAAATTTTGAATTTGAAATTCAAACGTCAAAATCGAAAAAGCAAGCAGCATCGTATTAGTAGCCAAGAAGCAAGCAACACTTCTCGAAGACAATATTGGTTATATTGAAGGCGAACATGTTATTACAGCTTCAAGAGTTCGCGAAACAAGAGTTCACAAATATAATACAAAAATAAAAAAAAAAGTCATCGCTTAGTATTTACTAGTCTTCATGGCTAAGGGGGGTTTATGGTGTATACCTAGCCCATAATCTGGAGGTTGCTGGCATTTAGGCTCAACCCAATGCTGGCCACGAAGCCTAATGTTCACATTACCATGATCGCATAACCGATAAAGGTGGAGCTTTTTCTGAAAGACTAGACCACGAACTGATAAAGGCAGGACCACGTTTGAAGGTTTGACCATGAACCGAGATTGTAGGAATCATGATGCAACCCACGATCTCATACACTGCTAATATGGAACCACGATCGCAGACATCTATAAATATAAGGATATGAGCAATGAAGCAGTTAAGTGAGACTAAACTGAGGAATTCTATTTCTCAGAGTTACCTCCAGGATGTGTCTCGTAGGAGAAGATACCTTACGGTGAACGACGAGCATTTTACTTGATCGGATTTCCATATTAGGTCATAACACAATTTCATGTAGAAGTAGGCAAGATGCCATGTAAAACCCCCTTCACTCCATATGATCGAGATTCGCGGGCAAATGTAAATTCCCCACGATCAAGCTGCATGCTCATAACGTCAACAATATCTTGATAATTCTTATTCGTAGCCATCAAAATTTTCATTTCTTCTTCAAATTGGCAAATGTGAGACCTAACAGTTTTAGACAAATTAGTATTCTGCCCGCCAATACTCATCAATAGGTCCCCACGACCAGTAAACCGACGAGATGATGATGGAAGGGCTTGAAGTTTGTCCTTGTACTCAACACAATCTTATTCAAGCCGCTGCACACATGAATCAAGACGATTGCACTCAGCACAAAGCTCTTCATTCTCACTGCGAAGATGTATGTTTATAGCAAATTGCTCGTCAAATCTAATTTGCCACCCGGCTGCAGAAGAATAGAAATGATCACACTCACTAGGATTTTTCTTCAATAGCTCTAATAGATCGTCAATGCGAGAACATTGTTTATAAATGATCAGAGTCTTTTGATGAGCTTTGCTAGCCTTGCTGGAAGCAAAATTCTTAGCATACTCCTGCTGACAAAGCATTCTAACCGTGCTCAGTTATTGGCGCTGAATAAGGTTATTTTATTCAACACAAAACTCATTCAGTTCGCGGACAGAATCCTGAGTCTCCTTTAATGTCTTTGTCAATCCAACTTCAAGATCATGGATACCAAGTAACATATACTTCAGACGAATACCCAGACATGCTGCCCATTCATAAACACGGGGAGGAAGATAGAGCGAACACATATATACATCAACATATTTAAGATCAACTAAGATACGAACTATATCCTTGTCCAAAGATTAGATATTGTAGCCCTCGGGTACAAACTTGCTGCAAGGGCAGGTTGCTGAAGGAGTTGGAGAGGACGAAGAAGAAAGTTACCATCCAAGGTATTATGGAATAGATTCTAGATTAGAAAAGCGATTAGCGGAAATAATCTTGAATTATTCCTCGGATACGGATTGACTAGCTTCACCGCTCAGTAGGACAAAATGGAGATGACATATACCCAGGACGATCATAGAAACAGACATTAGATCCCAAATAATCGAAGTGTTTCAAAAACTTACAATCAATCGAAATATCAAAACCCTGCTTATGAATAAATGAAATGAGAACTCACAAAATTTTAAGCGCGATTCAAAGCTAATATCTACATCAAAATATTTTTGTCAATTACAAATAAAAATCAATGGTACTAAGATCCACAAACATTAGAAGGGGGAACATGGAAATCTGAAAAATGGCAACGGAATCCTTCTTACTCGCATCCTGAGCGAAGACCTCGGTGCTTTCATTGCCTTCAGCGTTCACATTGGCCTCAGCATTCGCGTTGACACCATAGCTAACAACAAGTTCGGAAGGCCAGAAACCGAAGGGAAGATCCTCAAAATAATCAACCTCGCACTTCTTGTTTATCCACAGAGGGAAAACAAGGCAAACCAGCGAGGTGGGATAGCAAGACCTAATGGTGTCAGCCATAAAAAATGCTACAGATGAACCCCTAGTTAAGAACAGTCTTCTGTTGCTTCAGCACCTTCTCGGTCTTAGCCAGTTTAGGCAAGTTCTGGGCCTTCACAGTAGGGTTCAATCTTTGCAACGTACCCAACGTTGCGAGAAGTAGTGGAGATATCTTCAAATAAAGCATAAAAGGACTTCGTCTTCACCAGATGATCAATAAGGACATGAGGGTACCCAAGAAAAGCCGGACCATTAGTCCGTATCTCCTCCAATTCGGAACGCAACCGACTAGCTCCCTTCTCAGTAGCTAAAACATGCTTCCCAACTACCTGTACACGCTTTTAGGCATCCTCAACAAAGGCACTCAAAGTGGTGAACTTCACTTCAGCCTCCTGCCATTTTTCCAAGACCAAACCATCTCCTTTAACGAACACGGAAACTCGTTAGCATACGAGTTGTAGACTCTCACCAATATGATTCTCAAAAGTACACAAACAAGTAAGGCGATTAGATATCGTAGTGAGGAAACAAAAAATTAAACAACATATAAATCCTTAAAAAACATACCACAACCATTGTATCATGGAGGGACAATTTGGATAGGGTGGCCGGAATAGTTCCTTCCACCATTAAGTCACGGCTTTGCGGTGAGGGCTTAGAGTGAGAATTGCTAATGCGCCCCTTTTTCTGCTCCAAAGCGTTAGAAGGGCCACCTATTTGCTCCTTAGTATTTCTTCTACAGGAAGTGTCATGGGTATTTTGGATAGCGACATCCTTACCTCCTTTAGCAGTTGCCTTGGAAGTTGCTTGCTGGGAACCAACTTCAACAACCTTCTCCGGGGAGATAACAATTGCAGTATTTTCATGGGTTTGAACAGCCATATCTTTGGCCTGCTCATCTTCATCATCAGAGAAAAAAAAGTTCTCTCAACGGGACGCTTGGTTAAATCTATATCTGCAATTCAGCATACATAAAAAAATTAGATGGCACACAGGGATAACAAGACAATGAGAACAGTAGGAGATAAATAAATAAGACAAAAAAAAACAAAATAGTGACAAGCAAACACCTTCACTCACAGTATCAACATTGGAAAGAAACATTGAATGTTCGATGAGTGTTAATACAACCTCGGACTCAACATTAAGGCGAACCCCCAACCTAAGGAAGTTTTGATTTAGGAACATTATAGTTCAAAACTGGAAAAGATTGTTGATTCTCATTACTAGGTTTTAGAAAGAAAAACTTTTTACGCCACACCCCACAGTTGTTAGGGAATCCACTAACAAGCTCAACTGTTGGAATGAATGGAAAAAAGGGTGAATTAGCCAGAAGAGTTTTTACCTAGCGAATCTGATAAAGGCTACAAAATAGATTAATAGAGAAAGGAACTTGAACCGCTTCGCACACATAGTATAAGACAACAAAAATTGAAATAGCTTTAGGGTGAAGCTGATATAACGCAACCCGAAAATGGGAGAGTAAGTCTAGAACATGCTGAGGTAAGGGAAAAAGTAGCCCAAACTTAAGATAATCTAAATGACAGGAGATAAAGTCAGAAGGAGGGTGCGAACACTTTCCGAAGCCTCAGGGGCCCTAAGTTCATACGAAGATAAAAAGGATAATTATCCTTAAGATTTTCCAAGTGGTAATTAGATAGAATACTACTAACGGCAGAAGAACCGGTGAGATGGTCGAAATCCTCCCCGGAACGTCTTTTACTGAAGGTTCGGCAATATTAGAGGCAGGCATTGAATTAGTGAGAACTCCTAAGATTCAGAGGAAAATTATCAATCAGAAGTTACATAAGGCAAAAAGGGTATATTCCGGTAAAATATTGAGGAAGAAACACGAAGCACACGCTCGAGAAAATCAGAGAAAGAGAAAACCAATCGGAGAATCACTACACTAATGTACAAAAACAAATCTATTGTAATAGAGACGATGCACAAACACACAAGTATAAGTATCGCCCTACGGAGGAAGATGATCAGGAAAAGAAAAACTTACGGTGATGAGGAGCGACGAGGAACTGGAGCAATAAAAGAGAGAAGAAGAAGATGAATAATACAAATGGGTTAGGAAATTTAATTTAAGAAACTAATAAAAAGGTAAGAGAAGTCAAATCGAAAAAGAAAAGTAATGATTGATATCTGTAAAAAAAAGTAGCTTACCTTTTTAGGAATACGAGAAGCCGACGGAATATGGGTACACGCAATACATCGAATACTGACAGAATTAAATCACCAAAATCAGAGCATTTATAAAGGGGAAAACACAACGGCAGGAGAGAAAATTTCAAAACAAATACAGTGAATAAGGAAGAAGAAATTTTGGTGCGATGAGGCAAAATCTCAAACGGCTAAATTAGTTACGATTATAGCCGATAGGGAGAAAATCTAAATTTGAAATTCAAATTTCAAGATCGGAAATGCAAACAACATTGCATTAGTAGCCAAGAAGCGAGTAACACTTCGCGAATACAATATCAATTATATTGAAAGTGAACATGTTATTACAACTTCAAGAGTTCGCGAAGTGAACATTTCACAAATATACTACAAAAATAAAAAAGTCATCGCTTCGTATTTACTAATCTTCATGGCTGGGGGGGATTATGGTGTATACCTAGCTCATAATCTGGAGGTGGCTGGCCTTAACCCCAGCCCAATGTTCACAGCACCAACGAATATAGAAAGATGGAGGTTTGTCTGAAAGGCTAGGCCACGAACCGATAAAGGCGAAAACACGTTGAAGGTTTAACAACGAACCGAGATTGTAGGAACCATGATGCAACCCACGATCTCAAACGCTGACAAGACGGAACCACGATTACATACATCTATAAAAACAAGGATATTAGCACCAAATGAGGTAAGTGAGACTAAACCGAGAAATTCTAGTTCTCTAAGGAAAAGACTGACTTGATTGTCGGAGTGTTTTCCCCGCAATCATTTCCGAGATTTGTTTTGCAGGAGGAGATATTTCTTGGTGAATAGAAAGTGTTCTACTTGGTCAGATCGGCACATCAATTTACAATTTAATTCATGCTAAGGAAATAAAATAAAATAAAAATAACAAAATTATCATATTATTAATCTTATTTTTATAAAAATAATAATATTATATCATCATTATAATTATTATATTTTGAATAGATTTATTATTGTTATTGTTACACTTGATAATATGAAGACTGATAACCAAACACAAAATATAAGTACAGGCAGGAAAATCTTATATGCAGTTAATCTTAATGAATGATTTACTATATTACCCTTAATTAATTCTAATCTTGATCAAATTTTAATTATTTAACTTCAATTCTCATCAACTATTCAAAAATCAATCCACAACAAAATTATAACTATGCAAACATCTTAAAAATTAGATTACTCCCACTGCTATCTTTTCCTTCCAGGCCTTGAGGTCGGGGGAGCCATAGACTGAGCATAATGTCTCTGAAGAAACAATAACTTATCAAATGAGTTTTTTCTTCCTCGAAAAACTCCAGCCCATCGGAGAATTTCTCACCATCGTTGGGCACAAAAGCAGCCATCTTCTTCCCGTTCTTGATCAGTTGAACACGAGCACACTTTCTAATGACAGAGTTAGACTGCTTAGCTTCAGAGACATTATGCTCTAACACCAGAGTATTTAACTTGAATTAAAACTAAACTGCTATAAACCACATTCACACAAGTAATGTGTTAGTAATTTATTCTTTTTTTTCACTCCTTATAAGAATCTCATTTTTTTAAAACTTAGGACATGATCTTAGACTTTTTGAAAATGATTCCAGACACATATATAAATCGAAAAATAGAAGGTAGTTATGTTGTATTGGTGTAAAAAATTTAGGGAAATATACAAATATAATCCTATATAATTGAGAAAGTGCAGATATAACCCTGAGATAATTTTAAGTGCAAAAATAACCTTAACTAATTGATGAAAGTGCAAATATAACCTTCTGTTGAGAAATCCGGCATTGACCGTGTTTTTCCGGCGTTAACCCCCTACAAAATGACAAAAATGCCCTCAGACCAAAATCTGATTTTGGGTGGACAATTATACCGCCGCCGGACCGATAAGGTTATATCACCACATTATGAAAACTGATGGGGTTATATTAGCACATTCTTAAAACTTATAGGGTTATATCAGAACATTCGTAGAAAATGTAGGGTTATATCAGCACATATTATAAATGCAAAACCCATTAACATTAAAAACCTAAGCCATAGAACACAACAAAATAAAAACTACAAACACAACACTAAAAGCCATCCAATCATCAATCAAGACTAAACTCAACAAAATATCATAAAAAAATCCTTATATTCTATACCATATATACAACATATTTCTATTCATTTGATGAGGAGAGAAAAAAATCACAGAGTCAAACTTAATATCGCAATAATCTAGTGAATTGAGGGAAATTTCGGATGAAAATACCTTTTTTGAAAGGTTCCCACACCTCCACTTCAACGTCTGCTGCGTCGACCTTACCAAACCTCTTTTTTCGCTACTAGAATCACACTTTGGAACGTAAAAAATTGGTAGAAAAGGTTGAAAAAGCGGTTGCGTGCAGCCGATGTTGATTTTGTACTAATATGACACTTTATTTTTATAGTATGTGCTGATTTAACCCTTTTTTTTTTACAAATGTGCGGATAAACCCTATAAGTTTTAGGAATGTTCTGATATAACCCTATCAGTTTTCATAATGTGCTGATATAACCGGCGGCGCTCCGGTGGCGGCCCGGCTAATAATGTCATTTCCTAATTTTTTTCATTTTTTTCGGAAGGGCAGAAATGTCTTTTCATAAAATTCTGATTAAAAGTTACCAGAAAGGGTTATATTTGCACTTTCACTTCATTTCCCATTTTTTATTTTTTTCAGAAGGGTAAAAATATCTTTTCATGAAATTCCGACTAAAAGTTATCGGAAAGAGTTATATTCACACTTTCACTTATCATAAAGTTATATTTGCACTTATGTGAATTATATGGGGTTATATTTGTATCTGACTCAAAAAATTATAAGATAGTTAATAAAGTTTATTAAGATTATGGGTGGTATTTTAAGAAATAGAAATTGTTTTGAGACTAAAATTATATAGTTAAAATCAATTCCTTAATGAAGGTTCAAAACTCTTAAATGCAAGTTATACGGATTATATAGTTCTTTATTAAAATTATACTCCCTCTGGTCCTTTTATTATGTCCCCCTTTGACCACTTTTTTTTATGACATGTTTGACCATTGATAACTTTTATTGTATACAATAATAGATATCATTTGAGATGTTTTTGGATTCTCCGTAACATGTAGTTTTTAAAAAGTAAAATTTTATAATCCGTTATTGTAAGCAACCAAAGTTATCGGTGGTCAAACATGCCTTAAAAAAATGTGAGAAAAAAGGGGGGCCATAAATAGAGGACTGGAGGTAGTAGGTCAATATAACATCTGCCCTTGAAAGTTAAAACTACAACCATCTCCTCGATCAACCGAAACACATTGCTGATTAATCGCACTCCCAAATATCATTTCATACATTACGTTGGATAAACATGTATTTTCATTCGATAAGACATCCGCTCCCGTCACATAGCAAACAAATCATCGAAATCGAAATAGTAGCTCTTATCTTATAAGAGATCCATCAAACTAAGTCTTGATTTTAGAAACTTTATTCTCCAGTAAATCAAAATGAATGCATGATTTGACAGAGCACAATCTTCTCGTGATTCCTCCGAAGTTAATATGAGAAAATGACAGCAGAAAATGAAATGGATCACCGGCAACAACAATGATACACTAACCCAAAAATTATGGATAAATATTAAGCCTGGTTGGCCACTTGCAAACCAAGTTGGGGAAATCATCCAGAAGGGATTGGTAATTGGTGATATAATAATAAGCTTATTCTGTGTACGTTCGTACTAGCTACCAAGAAAGCAGAGAGAGGGGGAAACATAACGCCACAAGTGGGTGTTTGTTTGAAGAGCAAGTTGTTGGTTATCAACGTCAACTTGGGATGTATTGATTCTTCGACTGCAACTGCTTCTTCTTTTGTTAGCAATAGCATTAATAATAATATAATACACATGCTGTACTGCTGTTAACCTTGGTTGTACCTCTGCATGTGCCTCCCCTACGGAAAACCCTCCCGCCGAACACTCCCTTTTATGGTCGCCAAAACATTCGTATTTTACTCCTACTACATTTGTATAGCCTTATCCTCATTGTGATTTTCACTACGGAGTATATCCCTGATATGAACGGTATCCGGGGTAACTGAAGCCGGTCTTAATAAACTCACAGTATATTGGGTGAAATTGTGATTAAACCATTTTCAAGAGACCGTGTATCATTATATTAATGAGTGGATCTCTTGACTAGCGGTCTGTCCATGAACTTGATTAAACCATTTTCAAGAAACCGTGTAGCATTAATATAATGGGTGGGTCTCTTCACAAGCTGTCTGCCCATAAACTTATGGACATATCATTTATTTTTTACCTTATAATACACTGCGCATTTGTTAAATTACAAACTAAATTTAAAATTTTAAAATAATTTTTATATATTTTCACATTCAAATGCACATTATTACTTGGTTTACCTTATAAAAATATAATATTTAAATTTTATAAAAAAAACTACCACATTTAAGGTAAAATAGTGGAATGTCCATAACGTTAAGAAAATATCATTTTTCCTGGACTTTCTCTAATATAATAAACTTACTTTCTATTTTCGTACCTCCCAACTTGACGTTCCTATTTTAACTATTTTCTTATTTAGATTCAAATTTGTGACTGAAATATGACAAATTTATTCAATCCTCCTGCCACATCAGCATTTATAAATACTTGTATAAAAAAGATAACATTTTTTATTGGGAGGTGTACTCATTAGTTAAAATAGTACTCTCACAGTTCCAGGGCAATCTTCACTCTTTGACTTTTGTCAGTTGACTCAAAAAAATTGATCATTGATATCTATAATTGTGTGTAAATATAA
>JAULKJ010049179.1:0-16718 GCA_032355405.1 Rubia balearica
AATTTAAACATGTGAATGAGTGACGGTCTGTCTAATAACACCTAACTATTAGGCTACTAATTTATACATGCGTTAAAGATGTATAATTTGTGAATTATAGTGAATTTGTATCTTAAATATTATATATGTATTTAATTGGGTAATTTTGGGTATTTGGTGGGTTCCCATTGAGTTAACATAATTTGGGACCCATTGGGATCAAAATTTCCCATTAATATAATCATTTTATCCCACCCAAATACAAAAACTAATGGGTATTTAAAACCTGATCTCATTAATTTCCCATTTATTAATTTCGCATCTCATTTCTTCTCAGTCCCACTCAGTTGACATAGCATATATCTTCAAAGAAGGTAAATCATAAATCAAGCACAAATATTCATAGGAATTGAGATAGGAGAATCTAGATCTCAAAAAGTCAAAAATCTAATCATGAATACAAATACACCCCAAGTTTGATAAACTACTCCCTAGAGAGGCAAAGGAAAATAAAATATGAAAATAAAGAAATCTAAAGAAAAGAAGGAGAGTTTTCTCTCTCTAGGCTACTCTTAGGATATAAAAATGAAACTTCTCTCTAACCCTAATTGGCCTTGGTCTCAATATTTAGTGGTAGTGAAATAGGCCCAAAATTAGCCCCAAAAGTGGCCAAAAACCTTAGTAGCCGCAATTGGCAAAAAGGGTGCTTTGTGTCATGACCAGTGCATGTCGTGCTGACGGAAGACGCTGGACTTGGCACAAACTGTGCCAGTTGTTCTGGCATGGGGCACTAGCTCTAGCGGGAGACGGGCTGGATGCGGTGGCATGGGGCACCGGCTCTGCCATGGGTCGTTCTCCTTTGTTCCAGTGCGGGCCGTTGACATGGTCTCATTTTGCTCTTTTTGATTGACGTCATGTGTCATTTAGGGCACCATGTCAGCTCGATACTCATTTTTCTCAGTATCTCGGTGTGCCCCACATTATTATTCACACCCCGTGGGCTGGTCTTGGCATTTGTGACTTTAAACAGTGCAGGTCGTGTAAAACGCAATGTCACACTCCTATACTTAGCTTATTTTGGAGTGAAAATAGTGACTTGAAGTGTATGGGCTGTCGAAATGGGAACCCCCGTGTTGAAATCTGACACGGCCACGTCGGGTTGATACGGGTTGTGCCAAGGCTTCCTGACACAGGCCATACCGGCTGGTATGGTCCGTGCTAGCTTTTGGTTCGTGCGGCCTGTGCCGGCTACTGCTGGTTCTGTTGCCAAACTTCTTTGCTCCGCTACGGATGAACCATTGGTTCAATTTGAGAGTTCTTGTATTTAATTTTATAGCGGTCGAGAAGAAGAATCCAATGGGGTAATCCTAAAGTTCTTATTCTTCTCGGATATTTCCTCCAGATCCGTGCAACTCCCAGACAATAATTTTTTTGCTTTGGAATTGGCCTTTGTGAACTCCAAATCCGCCTTTATTGGTCCCAATTTCATCTATTACCGTGAATTAAGGTTCATGGCCTTCAAATATACTACCACCCTTACAGGTGGCCTTCAAATATACAAACACGACTTAAGGTTCGTGGTTTTCTACAAAAGATAATGAAAATAAGTACTCACGCACCAACTAATAATGAGATCAAAAGGAAGATCTAGGTTCCCGCAAATATAAATTATCCATTAGTTCTGATTAAGTCTACAAAACTCGGGATTTGGACAAGAAAAATAATAATGGTAGTCTAAACTCTTTGTTGTGCAAACCTAAATAAAACTAGCAATCAACCAAGAAAAAAATGATAATAAATGTGTTAAATGCATTGGCTAACGCATTCTATATGGTGCACATCAATCCCCCAACACTTAAATCTTTACTCGTCCTCGTGTAAACAAAAACAAGAAAATATCTAAGAAAAATGTTGCATGCAAGAGAAGTTAGCCAATGCATTCAAGTTATTCCCAAGCTACCCTAGTTCCCCCCAAAGAAGTACGAATCTTACAACTCTCACACTCCTGAAGATACCAAAAAAACCTAACCATCCCAAAATATTGTGAAGAAAAAGGTAAGCATAAGAATGATAAGTGTTGAACTGGCTTACTCCACTAAATAGTCTAGAAAAACCAATCCAAGAGTTCTTGCCGAAGAAAACCACCAAGAATAATCCCACCGATCCTCAACTCAGTTGTAACTAAGGATAACTCAAGATTCTAAACTTAGATATAACCAAGGATAATGCACAAGATCCACAACTTAGTTTCCATTTTATCTCAATTTCTCTCATTTTGCCGAGCCCTTTCGGGTTTTCATCCTAGCTTTCACACATGTTGAGCTCACCATCTCAACTTTTTCCACACAGCCTCTCATTTTCCCTAAGTTTTCCAACTTAGCCGGGTCTTAGCCTCTCATTTTAACCTCGGCCTTTAACCTACCTAGGCTTTCATTCCCATTTTTTTCTAAGTTGCCATTTTGGGTTTCCAACTTAGTCGGCTGTATATTTTTTCAATTTTCAAAATTTTCAAAAGACATTTGTGTAGCACAAAATTCCCCAAAGTTGAGCTTCATACTACAAAAGATCATAGAAAACAAAAATTACACCCCCAAATGTTTTGGAAAATGTTCATCCCAAAACATTTCCCAACAAAGTGATAACCACCTAAAGATCACACCACCAAAGTTTCTACCAAACTTCCAAAAAGACAAAGAAAACACATCAAATATTAAAACAACACCAAAAGAATACAAAGAAATTCCAAGATGAAAACTCCTAAGTGCTCATTACTCCCCCCACCACAGTTAAACCAAGCATTGTCCTCAATGCTATGAATCAATATAAATCATAAGTGAGAGAAAGGGAAGTAATGAAACTCACTCATACGAGTCTGAAGGGTCCATCCCCAAATGTCGAGCCTTGCTCCTCCTCCGTCTTTCTTCTTGTCGCATTTTGTTCCTGTCAATAGGGATAACATCTCAAAAGCCAGCGAGCTTCGAAATGTGAAGTTTTTAAGCACTTTCTCGATAGCCTCCTTGTGGACATCTGAAATCTCATCTATAATGGAAAACTCCTCGGTCATCTCTCTCTCGATGGTGTCTAGCCTAAATCCCCAATCATATATTGTTCCCTCCATAGAACTTAGCCTACTTCCAAATTCCTCAAATTGAATGTTCACCCCCCCCACCACTTCACCAATATCCCACACAAGGTGGGTAGAACTTGAGAGTTGTTCCCCAAACAAACGAAAGTGGTCAAGGATGTCCACGGGTAAATGAGAGCTGCTAGGGGGTGCCCTACTCGGGGTTCATTGTCATTCTCCTCAACATATATGTACGGGTCTGAGAGGATTTTGTAGAAATACTTCTCAAACCTCAAATTTGGGTCTAAGAATAGATCATCTAACACCGTATCATGAGTTATCATCGTACGCTCCAGTTGGGGAAGAATCATAAAGTTGCACACTGTGGAACCACCGTATATCCATACAAAGAAATCCTCTGAAGTCGTGGCAGCAACCATGGATGCCTTTGCAATTTTATCCATTGTATGTCGTGTACCTGAGCGTTCCAAATTTGCCAACACAAAAAAAAGGTATCGAATGCCCCAAATGCGGCCCTAGAAGTCCGACCATGCCAGCCATAAATATCTTTCCAGCTTTTTTTCTCTCCCATGGCAAGGCATTCATCCACGAAAGCGGAAACCATGTTGGGGTAAAAGTTTCCCTCCTAAGTCATTACCCAAAGAATTTGGACATCTGACCCGGGACACTGTGAGAGCTCTTCATGACAAAATACCCCCACAGATAATAATCTCTGCATATATCTCATTGCCAGATGGATAATTTTCATGCTCTTGCAAAGATGCTTCCTCTCGGTGCCAGAAAGAATCCTCCAAAAATTACCCAAAAAAAAACATAAGGCCCTGTTAGTGTGTCCTCGGAACCTCTTTCCCGTACTTCCACCCAAACTTGAGCAATGTCTGAAATTCAGTTCCAAGTGGAATCAAATGAGCCTCCTCCCATTAGCTATCCTTCATTTCCTCCAAAGTTGCCAATAATTCCAAAGTCAATCGAACATAGGTCTTTAAATGCTTTTCCAAGAAGCCTAACAAGTATATGACGGGCTCGAGTAGGCCTAGAGCACTCAACGTCTCTTTGCAAGTAAATTTTGCTTCCAAGATGGTACACTTTAGACCACTTCTTTACCTCTACCTCCGGGTCACGATCCAAGAAATTTTGGTTAAACCCATGAATTCATCGACCAAGTTAGCAAGGGTAGGAGGAAGGGTAGTAGCCAACACTCATTTCACAACTTTGGCTGGTTTCTTCCCTTTGTCACCCCGGGAAGATTTTCCTTTCTCCTACCTAGGTATTTTTGGAGGTATTCTATTCACATCAAGAAAAGAGTGTTAATGCAATGATACTCAAAGGCATGTATTTAGATTTATTCACAAAGAAAAATTATTTCCCAAATAGCCACGACATTCCCAAAATATGTTATCTTCACATAAGGGCCATTCAAACAAGAAATATCTTTTCTACACAATCAACCCATGAATAATCATAACATCCCATCAAGAGTACCAATAAATTAAGAATCATCCCTCCTAATTCACCTCATTCAATGAATATCACATAATCAAAGCATAAGAACAATACAACCCACCCCACACTTAGTTTAGCAGGATTATTCAAATAGCCCAAAATTTTCTCCCAAGAACATCTCAACATATTTCCAAGCACAAAAATCCTCATCACATCACCAACATACCAAATAAAGCAATTAAACATAGAGCTCAAAGGATTACCCAGAATTTGAAGCCAAGAGTGAAGATTTCACACAAGAAGAAGCAAAAAATGCTAATTTTTTAGAAAAATGGCTCATAATTTTCGAGCTATCCCAAGGAGAGTGAGTGTTCTTGAGAAATTTTAATGGGCTATATGAATCCTATAGGTGAGCTCATGTACTATGGATTAAAAAAAATCAGCAAAGAATGTGAATCAAAAAGAGGTACACATGAGATAAGGATGACATTTTGAAAATTGGAGAGGAAGAGGGACAACAAGCACCAATCAAGTTATGCACAAGGGAGATGTTGATCTACTATTTACACCAACACTTGAGGGAAAAACAAAGTTTTTCTAGATTAATGAACCAAGAATTCCATGTTTTAAGTCTGTAATCAGGCACCTTCATGCCAAACATCCAGCACAGCCCATTCCAAAATTAAACACTATACCAGGCAAAATGAACCGTGCCAGGATTTAGCACGAAGCCCTCTTTGTGCCAACGGGTGTGACACGAGGCCAGTGCCTCCCCCCCCCCTTTCTCCCTTTTTCGAAAATACTCTGTCACCAACAATCCCTATATCCTTTCACTCAAAAAGAACGAGACTCAAACTCAAATTCATCAATCCACAAGAGTTTCATCTCAAAAATCTTCGTCAATTACTAAAAACATACAAAATCTACCAAAAGATATCAAAACAAAGAAAGAACAAACACCATGTGTTTATTGTTGTCCTAAAGACTTATTCCTTTTTTATGCATATAATTGAAAGCACCTACCGTTGGGTCTCTGGAGTCGCCATCGGTAACTCTACCCACGATGACGTTCTTGTGAATAGGTCTTCACGAAGAGTCATCCTTACCTTTGAGCTCTTTGTTCGCCAAGAAAAGTGAACATCATTTCATAGCCAATGTCGAATCCTTAGCCATTTCCTTAGGTTTAGGAGGTGGTTGAGGATGTTTTACGTCCTTACCACTTCCCACAAACTGCTACATGTTAGTGAGTATAGAATAGCAATTCAAGATAGACAATTCATCACTAACATCACGCAAAGCAATATTCTCATTGACATGTTCATCACAATTAAAGCTCAAGGTAGGAATTATTTCATCACTTTTACAATCATAAAAATCTCATCACTCATGCTATCCTCATTACTATCATCAAAAGTCACATCAGGGCAATCATCATTATTTAACATGCAAGAGTTATCGTGTTGAGCATCTTCTTCACACAATGTTATGCCTTTACACACAAGAGAGAGATCAGGTGAATCATGCTTAGAATAGTAAATATCAAAACCAACTCTATCTATGTCATCCTCTAATCCCGAGTGAACATCAATCTAGTCCTTGATGTTTTAAGAAAAAGTCTCCCCAATAAAATTGAGGGTGCACCACCATCGTGCACTACATCAAGGACATAGAAGTCCATCGAAAACACCAAGTTGCCCACTTGGACCATCACATCCTTCATTAGACCCCGAGGACTAGTTTGGGGTGATCGGCCATTTGGACAATTACCCTAGTTTATTTAAATTCACCTATTTCTAGGTTCTCATAGATGACATTAATAGAGGAACTAGATCAATCATAGCAGTTTTCACCAATTTACCACCAAAAGAAATAGAAATTGAAAATATGCCGGAGTCATCACATTTCTTAGGCAGATTTCTATGATTTAGAGTAGCAACTCCCCCTACTTTCAATTTTCTTAGCTTCCCAAGTGGTTCGTTCATCTTTTTAGTGCATGCAACTTTTAAGAATTTAGCATATGAAGGCACATAATCAATTAATTACAAGAGTGGAATGTTAACCTCAACCTTCTCGAAGATTTTACGGATGTGCTCATATTGGTTGCCACCTTCGGCCCTCCCCTAAGTGCACTCGGGAAAGGTGGCGGGAAATTCCCCCTCGCCTCGGGTGTTGGAAGTTCCTTGACGGGTTCTCCGTAACAAATTATTGCTCTTCCAACTTGGTTTTGTTTCTCTCCACAACCAAGTCATCCTCTTGTAAGATTTCCTTTTCAGGCTCGTGCACCTTCTTCCCGCTTCTTAGCTTCAAAGTGCTCACATTCCTCGGATTGATCTCCGGTTGGGAAGGAAGCTTGCTAGACTCTTTGGCTTCAAGTCGGCTCACCGAGGTGGCAAATTTCCCAACTTGAATTTTAAGATTCTTGATGCTTGAAAATGCCCTAGTCCCAAGATATTCAATCTCTCACCTTGTGTGTTCCACGAAAACATCATTCTTCTTAGCCGATTGAGAGATTTCTTCAAGGATCTCTTTTCAATCCAACTTGTAGAGTAAGACGTTATTGTTGGAAAGACCTTCTCCCCTCGGATAGGGTTGAGGTAGAGCTTGTCCACCTCGGTTGTGCCCTTGCATTTGGTTATCCTCGCGCCAAAGAAAGTTGGGGTGATCGCGGTACCTTGGGTTGAAGGTGTTTGCGTAGGGATCTTTCCTTTCTCCTCCTTGGTTTCCTCGGAACCCTTTTCGTCGTCCCATACAAAACTGTGGCCTATTTCCTCCATTTTTGAAATCCAATGCCTTAACTTCCTGTAAATCTTCCATCACTTACGGGCGAACATCTGTGTGATGATCAAGGCTGCAAATGCAGCACACTTTCGCTTGTTGAACTCATTTTTTCATGAACTCTTTCACCATGGAGGAAAGAGCTTGGACTTGCTCCTCTAATTTAGGAGATTGAGACGGTTCATCCATGGGCTTCACCCTAGATCTTGTACCAAACCACCTTGTTCCGTTTGCCATCACCTCGAAGAGTGTCATTGCCTCCCTTGGGCTCTTGTTGGCGATTGAACCATTGCAAGCGGCATTCATCATACGTATGTCACCATTTCACAACCTCTTGAAGAAATAGTAAACTAGGTCCCCTTCCTTGAATGGATGATATGGACAGCTTGCCAATAACCTCTTGAACCGTTCCCGATTCTCGTAACGGAACTCATTAGCAAACTGAGAGATATTGGAAAGTTTCTTCTTCAACCCCACATACTTTGAAGCTGGGAAGTATTTCTTGAGAAATCTGCGCTTCATTTCCTTCCAAGAAGTGATACAAACGGGCGGGAGATAGTATAACCAATCTTTGGCTGGATCCTGAAATGAGAAGGGAAACGCCCTCAAATTGTAATCTTCCTCCGAGACTCCAGCCAGCTTCATGTTGGTATAAACTAGGTGAAATTTTGAAAAATGCTTGTTCGAATCTTTTACAGCCATTCAATGGAACGTCGGTAAGCAATGGATCATACCGCGCTTGCGTTCACACGTCACATTAGGTGGCAAGGGTGAGAAAATGATGCAAAGTGGTTGATTCTACAAATTTGGAGCCATCAAATCCCTCAAAATGCGGTTGTCCTCCGTCATTTCTTCTTTCTCTATAACTGCCAAAATTGGTTATTGTGGAACTTTCAGTCTAGATCTCCTCGCCCTTCGTCGCCTACTATCTGTGTATTCCGCTGGATAATGTAAAACTCCCAAGTTAGTGGTACGGGTGTGTATCATAAACCAGGAATAAAACAATAGCCAACTAAAAACATAACTAGAAAAAGGATTAGAATAACTAGATACTAGCAAGAAAGATCAACAGCGAAAACTAACAAAAACAAAAACAACATTAACTACTCAAATAAAACGCCATGCAAGTTAACTACTAGATCTTTAAATTAACAACCCCGGAAACGGCTCCAAAATTTGACCCGCCCCCTTCTGACATCGTTAAACTCGAGAGTAGATTATTGGGATCAAAGATAGAATTTTTAATGTTGTTCCCAATCTCACTACTACACTACTAAGAATGGTAGATAGTGGAAAGTACCGGGGTCATTCATAGATATGTTAGGAATCTAATAATTAACTATACACAACCGTGATCGGATCGCCAATTCGACCATGTGTTAGGAACAATAAATGTTGGTAAAATAAGTATTGGGGGGTTTTTATAACAAAAACTACTTGCATGCAAATGATCACGAGAATAAACTATACAAACTAGCACTCAGAGAATACTTACGTAACATGAGTAATGCCATTTCGATCATTGATTTCATCACATACGACTTTAAATCTATTCCAGTGTTTATGACATGTGGTGTGATCGATGGTTAACACTTCCCCATATCTCTCACGTAAGGTGTGCAAGCATTCTTCCATCGGTACCGCCTCCGTAATTAGGGGAGTGCAACGACGGTCCTGTCTACCGTGCAGATTTGAGTCTCCTCCTTGCTATTACTTCATGGGCACTACACCATGAATACTTCTCCCTAGGCCTAAAGAGGCAAAAGGGGCGAAGCACCTTATCGAAGGCTTTAGGGTTACAAAAACTAACCCTAGTTTTCTACTCTATCTGTCTCTAACCACTACCCTTCGGACCAACTCGTCGGCTCTCTAGTGGATGGTCGATCGTAATGTTAACAATGGCAACCTTTACTTTCCTTTTATTTAAATTTAGTTCAGTCCATTTTTTTTCACAAAATTGTTCGATCCACGTGTTTATTAATAATACTCTTTTCGTCCCAGCAAAAATGGTACAATTTCTGTTTTCGTCCGTCCCAACAAAAATTACATAGTTTGAAAACTACCCAAAATAGCAAAGAATATGCCGTTAAATTCCCATAATGTTCTCTATAACTTTAACGACGTTCTGTGTCCGCAGTTTTCCCAAAACTATTCCTACGTTTTCACACACCACATCAAATTTCATAAAAGAGTGAGACAAAAGCAAATGTGCCATTTTTGTTGGAATGGAGGCAATAGGACCGCTCATAAAAGAGTGAGACAAAAGCAAATGAGCCATCCGCCCTCATCACCACCGCTCATAGGCGCAAGATGAATTAATTCTTACGTATCTATCAATTATGGAAAAGTAGGTATGCTTAACTTTCCCAATTCTTTCTTACCTTGTCGACAATTGACCAATTGTAATTAATCAATTATTTCTCTTACCAAGATGCCCCGGAAAGTATTCGCTGAACCAGATACACACCTCGATAGCATTAAGAATCAAAAGAACCTGATATAACAATTACCAAAGTAAAAGTAAATAGTAAATAGTAACGCACACTTAATTGTTCCCCATCTTGCTATTACAGTTTTAGCTAGTTAGCTGTTTTTCACAAGAACTCGTTATTTACTAACCATTTCTAACGATTGCGTATTGATGGAATTAGATAGCATTATCCCAATAATATTCAAGTTGATCAGGGTTAAACATATCAAGAATAAAATTGAACCGAAAACAATCAAGAACACATAAGAATCAATTATAAAACAATTAGACCTCACGATTCATGAACTAATGCTTGTTATTCCATGCAGATATATGAATTAGTTACTCATAATAATTAAACTAAACAAATAAACAATATAATCAACAAACATATTAATATAATGAAATAACTAACGAATCAAAAAAATAATCAAACCAGAAAAGAAGTGCTTGATCAATTGCTGCGCGAGAAATTCAATGTAAACCAAACAGAGGCAAATTGATCAATGCGAATGAAAACTGATGTCTGCATCCGAAAAATTGAACTCGCCTGCTCTGTACATGTATTTATATACGTACATGTGTTTCAGCCGAAGTTATGGAAACCGATTTGAAGTCTAGATCGGATTCTTTAGGCGGAAGAAAGGGAATAAAATATATTAAATTCTATTTTAACTCTAATTAACTAAAGAGATGAGGAATCCTAAACTTTAGACAGAAACCTTTATACAATTCTAGTTATATTCTTATTTATATTCTAGTTAGTATTATTTTTATGCTCCATGGACCTATTTGTAATAATATTACAGGGACCTATCTCTAATAATTTTACAGGGACCTATCGCTAATATTTTTCAGTGACTTTTTTGTCCAATTTTTCCCCATCATTTTCCCGCCATCTGCAATCTGAAAAAAAAAATCAAAAAAAAAATTAAAATGCATCGAACTGAAAATTATAAACATCAGCAATAAATAGTAGAACATCAACGAAAAATCATATAACATCAACTAAAAAATTAGAGGAAAAAATACAAAATAAAACAGCAAAAAACTAATAAATAAATATATATAATCAAATAAAAATCGACATAAAATTGAAAAAACATCGATTACAACTAACAAAACATCAACTAAAAATCATAAAAACATCAACAAAAATTCAGTTATCAATTATTATTTTTAAAAAAGTACAAAAATCAACTAATATCAACCAAAAGCTAAAAATATCAATTCTTATCACCCAAACTTCACTCAGAAATGAAAAACGTCAACACAAGAAAAGAAACACTACAAAAAATAATCTATGTCACCCAAAACTACAAACATGAACTCGTATCACCTAAAACTCACCGAGAAAATGAAAAACATCAACATGAGAGGGGAAAAACAAAAAATTTAAACCCATATAACCCAAAAAAAACTACAAAACATCGACTCATATGAACTAAAACTCACCCGAAAAACGAAAAATATCAGCATGAGAAAAAAAATAAAAACATCAACAAAAAAACTACGGTACTTCAATTGTATAAATTATTCACTCAAAAAATTATAAAAAGTCAACAGTTTTTATTTAAAAAAACTACAAATATTTACCTAGATCACCCAAAAGCTACAAACATCAATTCCTAACACCTGAACCTCATCCGGAAAGTGAAAACATCAAAATAAGAAAAAGGACACTAAAAACATCAACTCCTATTACTAAAATCTCAACCGAAAAATAAAAAAACATCAACATGCGATTTTTTTTTAAAACTACATATATCAATTCATATCACCCGAAAAAAGCTGCAAAACCTCAACTCATAAAAATTAAACCTCACCCGAATGGTGAAAAACTTCAACATAAGAGAAAAAAGCTACAAACATCAATTCCTAACACCTGAACCTCATCCGGAAAGCGAAAAATATCAACATAAGAAAAAAGACACTAAAAACATCAACTCCTATTACTAAAACCTCAACCGAAAAATGAAAAAAACATCAACATGAGAAAATTTAATTTTTTTTACATATATCAATTCATATCACCCGAAAAAAGCTGCAAAACCTCAACTCATAAAAATTAAACCTCACCCGAATGATGAAAAACTTCAACATAAGAGGGGAAAAAGCTACAAACATCAACAAAAAGCTACAGAATTTCAAGAATAAAAATTCTTCAAAAAAATGGCCCTGGTGAGGTTCGAACCTGGGTCAATAACCTCAAAGCCTAGAGTAATAACTGCTACTCCTCATAAACTCTTATTGAACATACACTCAGTCAAATAATATTAAAACTCAGTGTATATATATATCAAGAACATAAAATTTTCAAAATAAAGATTATAAAGAGACTAGAACCTCTGACCTCAAACCTCTCAGCAACAAGAGCAATACGGCTAATCTCACTGCAAGAAAAATACGGCTTTGCTCCAAGCGAGCTATAGTAGCATCGTTGATGTGCCTGTGCAGTCTGCAAAGCAGTACATCACAACGGTCATTTCTGCCCAAACATAAAAAAAACAGGTTTCTACAAGACTTCACGAAACCTCCTCAGTACTATAATAAGTGATTAATACAACCAAAAACAATGACGAAGAATTTACATATACCACATTCAATTATCATCCAAAACCAAACAGACAGCAGAAAAATTAATAGTCCTCAAGTAAGAAAAACATTTCCAACAGGTCTAAGACCAAAATGTGAAGAAGGTACTCTTTAAAAAATTGCATGAACATGACTCTCCAGTTCCTCCCTGGACATAAAAATTTGCATCTGCACTCAAATACTGCATCATCTTGAATGACCAAAAATAGCATGACGTAGACATTATTCCGATACAGATACTGACATAATCACGTAAGCAGTCAGTCTATACAAACTACACTAAGAAGTGCTGACATGGGCTATTCTGCAAGAAAATCTAACACAATCCAAGTACGCAATTAGCCACCAAGCTTAGCATTCTAATCTATACAACATTAATCTACACAAAAAAAACAAAATAAAATTTACGGCTTGAAGTTTAAATCTAACTAATCAGTTACCTATAGTGCTCTTGAAAACAGAGGAAACGTAACTTAATACACAACAACTGACTTATAACACTATTTAGCTGAATCATCCCACCACCAAAGAGCACCTAGGTTGCAAACACTCGCAGCACAATTGAATAAGTAAATACAGGGAGAAAAAAGACTCAACGATACAATTACACGTATCTGACAAAATCTACACCAAATAATCATTCATGACATAAGCTCAGTCAACAAAATATCAAACCTCAAAAAATTGATTTTTTTTTGTAAAACACGACATTAAAACTCACCTCTCATGAGCCGAAACTCAGCTATCCGCCTCCTCAGTCTCCACCGTCGCAGTCGATCTGCGATTCACCCAGCGGTCGTCGAGACTCTGCAATTGATCGCCTGCAATTCAGCAAGCGATCGATCTGCAATTGATCGCCTCGCATTGTCGAGATTCTCCAATTCAGCCAGCGACCTTTGCGATCCCTAGCTCAGCCGTGGACTCGCCGGGGCTTAAACTCCGCCGCAAGAAACTTGACTCCGGCGTCGTTGCCTCCGGAGAATCACCGCGAATCGGCGTGCCGGTGAGCTAGGGCACGAAGGCAGAGGTTTTGCGAAGGAGATCGAAGGCGTAGGCGGCAGAAATTCGACAGAAGAGCAAATCGGTAAGATTCCGATGAAATTCCGTCAAAATTTAGGCATCCGATGGTGGTTATCGGCGTCAGGTGGTGGTTACCGATCGGCGAGACAAAAAATGGAAAATGAAATTCTGATTTTTTTGACATATATATTGTTTTTATAATTGCACAGTAGGTCCCTATAATTTTCAGTAATTTTTTTAAAAATCCCAGCCCAAATAAAACTTCTTATAATTGCATAATAATCACTGGCCTAAATTTTAGACTGCCTAAAACAAGACTTTGTGTTAACTAAATAACTGATTCTTGAATTAAGGATTTTTAATTGGAAAGAGATAATACAATCCTTATTAATATGGGAAGTGAATATATTTAATTTCTTCAAATTCAAATCTCTTCAATAATTCACTTTTCACCCCATAACTTCAGCAATTCTGCTTTTGTCTCTCTTCCTTCATCCCTGGAAAAATGACATGTAAAATAAGATCATTTTCCATTAAAGCACATCGCCTCATTAAAAACCTTAACCTGGAAAAATGTTAGTTAAGGGACAAAGAGTACAATGTATAGCTCCCTCTCAATTTATTCCAATCCATTAATTCCTGCACAAAAAACACCTAAAAGTGAAAATTATATCTCAATAAAATCATAATAATCCCACAAAATATGGACATAATAGAACACACATCACGCTGGACAGCGTGAAATCAGCCCGTGACTCAGTCGTGGCGGAGTTGAGAGTAGAGGGGAGTGAGAATTGAGCGGTGATGTCGTCGGAGGCTAGAGGTGAGGCGGTGAGGCACGAGTCGAGAGCGGAGGGGAGCGAGAATTAAGCCCTTTCAAGAAAGGGAAGGTGAGGCACCAGTGATGTCGCCGGATGCTGGAGGTGAGGTGGGCGCAGAGTCAAGCCCTTTAAGAAAGGGAAGGTGAGGCGGCGGTGATGTCACCGATTCAGAAAGGGAAGAATTCTTCAAGAAAAGGATTAATTGAGCTCTTTTATTGCTTGCGGCGGTGATGTCGTCGGAGGCTGAAGGTGAGTGGTGGTGGGGCGACGGAGTCGAGAGCAGAGCGGAGCGAGAAAGGGACAAGGAAAGGGGAGGGGGAAAAAGGAAATGGAAAATGAAAAGGAAAAAAGAAAATGGGAAAAAAAGATAAAGGAAAAAGAAAAAGGAAAAAAGGGAAAATGGAAATGACCATTTTGGCCTTAAATTTAACGTTTTGACCGAACGGAAGGCTACGATTCAGCACTTTTGATAATTCAGGGGGCAAAAATATTGAAAAAATGAATGGGGGGCTAAAGGTGAACGATGGGAAGAGTTGGAGGACCCCTGAAATCGTATATATATACACAATTATATATATCATAAGTTATGAAAAAACAAGGTTTAAACTGCTAATAGAATTAATCAAGGGAAGAGAAGAAGGGAAACTCTAAAACAAAACCATAATTTTTTTACGGTACAATTAGATCGAAACCAAATCATCGATGATAACAACTAAATCGAGTGATCGTCGTGAACATAACAATCTAATCTATCGGGTCGAAGAACAGTTCTAATGTATGGAGATAAATCTATACTTATTCAATAAAGAAAACAATCAAATAGTATCAATTGAAAAATTATTGTTTCCCCATGATGGGAAGATGGGAAAAAGAAAATTGAAGAAAGAAATTAGAGTTTTTATAGAGGGGCTCTGCGGTAGAGACCGAAAAGGTTTTGGGTATTCTCTTATTCTGGCTAGTACATGTTATTATTTAGATTGTTTGGTAATCATTCTAATAATTGACTTTTGACTTTTAATTTTTTCATAATAATTATTGAACTTACAACTAGCCAATCAAATGAAAATCAGTAAAAATAGTAATTGAACCTTGTTTTTTTACCTGCTACTGCTACTGCTACTGCTACTGCTACTGCTACTGCTACTATCCTATAACATAACCAGGGAAAGGATAAAATGGAATGAAAATTCTAACCTTCCTTTCTTGACTTTGCTCTTCATGGAGTTGCAATTATAAGTCAGAAGCTTAGAACATTCACGACGGTAGTGAACTTAATGAACACTTTTAAGTGTTACATAATGATTTATTTTTTTGGTAAGAAGCAAAACTACCAATAATGGACCTCCTTAAATAAGCCCTTCTTAGATAGTTTTTTTTTTCATTTTAAATTATAATTAATTAAAAATGCAAAACAAGTCATATTAAGTGTCAATTATTGATTGGTTAACATTTGCAAATAAAGAGGTATCAACTCTTTAATTAAGGAGCAACTCCTGATCATTAAGGATTGGTTCTTAAAACTTGACAATGGTCCGCCTTAAATATGGAGTGCTCCTTATTAAGAAAATTAAGAAAAATGGAGTTAATGAACAACTATTGTGGATGCTTATAGAGTTGCAACTTTTTGAATTTAAAAAATGAAAAATAGCTAGGAATCAGTATGCATACATTTTGTTGCTATATCTATGAGCGGCTAACCATTTTGTTTTAATCTTTTGAATGAAACTAGGCTTACTGGTTGCTGAAACTATCCTTAAGTTGGATATAATGGAAGGGAAAACGTACCAAACCTGTCTTAACTCTATTATCAAAGAAAGGTGGACTTAATCAGTGGTGCAGGTAATTCAAGTTGTTTCCACCTTTGATTATGTTTCTTTATCTCCCGGCTAGGGGTGAGATCGAGCCGATCCGAGCCCGAGCTTCCCCAAGCTCGAGCTCAGCTCGAATAAAAATGCCTATGTTCGAGCTCGGCTCGAGCTCGACTCGAGCTTAGTTTTTTGTGTTCGAGCTCGGCTCGATTAAAATTAGCAAAGCTAGAGATCGGCTCGTGTTCGGCTCGATTACTGGGTTCAGATCGGTTTATTGGGCTTTGCCTTTAAAAATTCCAAAACCAAAACCGACCCATATAACCCAAATTAACCAAATTGAATTTAAAATTCACTTTTGGTTTGTGACGGGATTCATTTGGACCTTATCCAAACCAAAAACCCGTAAACGGGTCAAAAATTAAAAATTAAACTTAAAATGTCAGTCAAAGACCCATTTAGTCCGATTTCATATTAATGAATTAAAACCAAACTGGGTCCAGCAGACAATGGTATGTAAGAGGGGAATGATACCCATTTTATAGGCAAAGTTTAACCAATAGTTTCTATTGGTACCGATGTGGGATATCTTGATGTGCTTATGAAACAAAACAAAAGAAACCACAGACTCGTGATAGGCTTTAGGTGTTTTACATAATTTTGTCTTTAATTTTTCATATAATTTTAAGTACGTAGAATAAATGGAGAAAACTAAATTAAGATTT
>JAULKJ010049287.1:0-16717 GCA_032355405.1 Rubia balearica
TGAGCTACCAGATCCTGAGTTGGAGCCACATTTGTATGAAGTTGTCTCTATGCACATGAGTCATGGTCCTTTTGGTGCTTGTAATTCTAAAAGCCAGTGCATGAAAAATAGAAAGTGCAAGTATGGTTATCCCAAGGAATATAGAATTTCTACTTGTCATGCTGGGGATGGCTACCCTCTGTACCATTGCAGAAATGATGGCCGTACCATTCAGATTAGAAACCTGGAGTTGGGAAACCAATGGGTAGTTGGGTACAATAAACATTTGTCATCAACTTACGATTGTCATTTGAACGTAGAGATATGCTCAAGCATATGCCTCATATGTTGTGTCCACACATATTTATTTAAGGGGCCTAATAAGGTTTCCGTTGCCAATGGCACAGGTGGGAATTCCCAGGATGTAGATGAGATTAAAAAATTCCAAGAAGCTAGATGGATAGGCCTTTCAGAAGCGGCGTAACGTATTTACGGTTTTAAACTGAACTACATGAATCCGTCAGTCTACACACTTAAAGTTCATCTTCAACTTATGACCTTCTGATAAGAACTTCTGACCTTTGATAAGAATGCTAGCTTGGAGGCTTTGGCAGATAATTGTTCCTTGGCAAGGACAACGTTGAAAGAGTTTTTTAATACCAATAATTATGATATAGCAGTAAAGAAGCTGAAGTTGCTTTACAAGGAATTCCCAGAATTTTATGTCTGGTGTGCTAGATCAAGGTCGATGGCTATTTGGAAATATCCCAAATAGCCATAGAGGAAGCAGTAATAAGCGTGACTGGCTAAACTTTCTTGAATTTGGTCAATAAAGGGTAGGGGAAATTATCCTTGCAAGTTACCGCATTTAGGCAGTGATAATCAATGCACACTCGCCACCCGTTTTGCATACATATGGGTACCAAATCCGCGTCCTTGTTCTCTGCCACTATCACCCCGCTCTTTTTGGGTACCACTTGGGTCAAACTCACCCAAGTAATATCAGAGATGGGTATATCACATTGGACTAAAGTAGCTTAAGGAATTTGCACTTAACTACTTCCATCATCGATGAGTTTAACCATCGTTGAGCTTTTTGTATGGGGATTCACACCCTCTTCTTATAGTATATGGTGCATATAAGTTGAGGGACTTATCCCTTTAATATCTTCTAAGGTCCAACCTATAGCTCCCTTAAATTTCCTAAGCACCTCAATCTTCTTATCCTCTTGTTCACTAGTGATCCTACTAGAAATAATCCCCGATAATGTCTATATTTCAAGTTCTTGGGTAAAGGTATGAGTTTGATTACAGGTGGTTCCTGTATTGAAAGCTTGGTTTCGAACATCACTAGTTCATCTAGGTTCTCAGGTAAGGTCTCTATGTGAGTCTCAAGTTGGGGATTAACCTCTCCCACACTCTCCATTAAGTCTGTATTCAGAGAACTAAAATATGCATCGTTACTGGGATCTCTCTAAATATATATTCATGGAAACATCAAAAGTCTCTTGCACCATATCATCAAGAACATCAATAAAAAATTACGGAGACTCATCAACAAGACAATTTATACCATCATATGTTAAACTCTTCCTCTACAACATTAATCAAAGATGAAGGAGACTCATAAACAATACATTTTATGCCCTTATACATGTTAAAATCTTCATCCATTATCCTCCCCTTTCCAACTCATTGGCTCACCTTTCCTATCAATTCACTTACTTTCCCTCCAACGCTCTCAACAGTTGAAGAGAGTTTGACTTCCAAATCTTTAATGTAGCTAAGTACCTGTGATTGGAGTGACTCACTAGTCTTACCAAAACTAGCCAAGGCTCCAAGTAGTTCCTCAAATGTTGATTTGGGAGTTAACCCTAGGGATTGGTTTCAAGGAATTATATAGGTTGGTATGACCTAACTATCTAACTCAATGTGTTGGTTCTATAATGCATCCCCATACCATGAATTGGGGATGTAACTTAACACTGAATGGGGGGAGGGGAGGTTATGGCATGCGTACCATTATTGCTCCCATTTGTATTATAAACAAACAACTTCCATTTCTCTTTCATATTAACTTAACCAAGAGCAAGACTCTATAGGGTGGCCGCAATGACATACCCTACAAAATCTCGCTCGCTGAGCATTACTTCTCCACATAATTTATTTCAATAAAACAAAAACAAAGAAAACAAAAAAAATTGGAATTTTAGTGAAAGGGTTCTCTGTTCACACCAAGAACTCACGCAATACCTATTTCGAAAAATAAAAAACACCAAAACATAGCACAAACATAAAAACACTACAAGGAAAAAAAACTAAGAAATCTACCAAATAATAATGCAAGTTAACAATTAAATCCTTAAGCTAGCATCCCCCGCAATGGCGCCAAAATATAATCCGCACTCCTCGGGATTGCTTATAACAAACCAATCTTTTTTTATGAGAGATCGATTACTAACCCACAAAGCGCTAGATGCAAAGATAGGAATTAATAATGTTGCTCCTGCACTCACTACCAACTACCAAAGAGTATCTAGAGGTAAGTATTTTGTTGTCCACAGAGATGCTAGGATTCAAAGGCTAACTATGCAAAGCTCACTATCTGGCATCACTCTGATCGTGTGTCCGAAATAACTAGTGTCATAAACAAGGTTACTTTTTGGGGGGACGGGTTTGTCTAAAAACTACTAAGCATGAAATTGATGAGAATAAACTATATTAGACTGAGCATTGATGATATTTGCATAAAATTATAGGTTGTAAAATGATTGGTAGAATACTTTTATCCTAGATTCTATCAAATACAAGACGTATAAACCTATCCCAATGTCTATGTCACATAGTGTGGTTGATAATCAACACTTCCCCATGTCTACCACACAAAGATGGCCACATCTATTCTATCAACACCACATCCATAATCAAGAAAGTGCGCCATGTAATCCAACTGCTATGCACTCCTCTTTCCTTTAAAGAATTACATCCCGAGCCTCAACTATGAACGCTTATCCTTAGGCCTATAGAGGCAAAGAAATTTTCATCTCATGATGACTCTAGGGTTGAAACGACAATGATCTCTACCCTACAATCCTAGTTGCTACAAACTATCCTGCCTTGTCTATCAGAAAGCAAACTTCCAGTCAAAATTAGGCATACACTCGTGTGTATTTGGTGCACAATTGCTATGTGCATAAACTCACATATCTGAGGACTCACGATCCCGCTATCCTAACCAGAGACTCCCAAGGGGAAAACAAGACTAGTACCATACATGAAACATATAAATATTTTGTATCATAGGATATCTATCATACAATTCACCAGAATGTAAAGATTTAATCAAGCATGATATTCATAAACATAAAAGGATAAAGAGACCTATAATCTCACAAAATCTCTACCAAATCATGAATACCAATTAGATCCCCATGTCAATTAACTACTCCCTAAGTATTGTACACATTTCTAACATTGGATTGAGCCTAGTTTCAACATCGCATTCAAATCCCTTGGGTAAAACTAGGAAAGATTACAAGAAAAGAGAAGGATTATTCCCTTTCTCTCCCTACCTACTCTTAGAAACTAGGAGAATAGAAATTACAAATAAAGCTAACCACTAAACCCTAGTAGACATAGGCTTTTTGTATAGTTTTATAGGAAATGGTCCTTAAAGAGGCCCAAAACAAGAGAATCCCTAATCTGATGCGCCAGCATTGGACATGCAATAGCACACGGATCGAGCACCATGGTCTGTGCAAAAGAGCACGGGCTGCCAATTGGAGGGTGTTTCTCAGCAAATTACGTGGGGCAGCCTGTGTATTTCTTTGCAGGTCATCGACTGGAAGGTTGTTTTGGTCATTTTAGTGATGGAACCCGTACTTATTTATGCGGGCCGCGGACTGGAGATGAGTTTTTTGTCATCTGATTGTGCAACCATGAATATTGTTGCGAGGAGTGAACTGGGTCTTCAAGTCTTCATCTTTGAGGTGTATTGGCCATGCAAAAGGACACAACCTATGCCAGTATTTAGCCGCATGGTTCTGCTGGTTGGCACAGGCCGTGCAAAAGGACATGACTTGTGTCTATACTTTACCATATTTCCATCTTTGGGTTACACGGGCTGTGCAAAAAAGGCACGACTATGCTAGTATTCTAAGTCGTCTAGGTTTCAACTCTTTCTCTTTCGTACATTTTCATCTACTATCATGATTAAGTGTGTGGCCTTTGGTCCACTATCATCCTTATGAATGGCCTTCAAATATCTATTACCATTCCTTGGAATAGACTTCTACTCTGAAGTGCTTACGAGCGATCTACAATGAAACTCACAAACTAAGATCTAGATGCTCATAAGGACATAATATCTATTAGGTCTTAATAAACTTACAAATTGAAAATTTTAGACAGTAAAACCAACAAAGGCTATCTAACAACCTTTTGATGTAAACCAAACGAAACCTAGAAATCAACCATACAAAAGATACTAAAAAGTGTGCTAAACGCATTAGGAAACACATGATTTTAGGTGCACATTAAAATGATTAAAACTGACCCTTAAAGCCTAGAATGTAACTGCATTTGGAAACATTTTCTCTAACGATTTAGAAGTCGAGTACAAGATTTAAAGGTTAGAAAATAAATATCATGTGACCCTAGATGAACAATTCCAGATTCAGTCAACTGAGGCCAGGAAAAATATTTCACTCAAACTGAATGATGAAAAAAAAATCCTGAGCTTAATAGATAAAAGGTGCAGATCTAAATACATAGTTCTTTTACAACCGAGTGAAAGACAAGCATGCTAGACTTAAGATGAACAAAATTAAAATTAAAACTAAATCCAATATTTAACAGATAGATCAGGAGGAAATAGGGCTTTATTTGCATGATCATTACTTGTTTGACAAAAAATCCCCGATCTTATGTTTAAAGCTCTGGCTATTCTTGACATACAATTGGATTGACACCCGATTGTGGGTTATGTGTAGTTAATTTTCAAATTAGAGTATCTCTGTAGATGACCCTGGATTTGCAACTAGATACTCTATAGTAGTTAGTAGTGAGCACATGAGCAACTTATAATTTTCTATCATTGATAAGTAGCCCGACAGGTTAAGCTATCTCGCGAGGTTTTGTACAACCCCGCGGGGTGCCAATCGAATTTTGTCGCCACTTCCGGGGATTCTAATTTTAATTTGATTGTTAGCTTATGTGACTAGTTTGTAGTAGTAGTTAGTGCTTTTATTTTCTTTTTATAATTTTTGTTGGTTATTGTGTAGAGCTTTTCAATATTTTTCCTTATCACTCCTAATTTGTTTTGTTAGTGTTCTTTGTTAAACTGGTAGTATTTTGCCTTTTTATGGTACACAACCAGTACCACAAACCAAGGAGCTCTGATCTACCTACTTGAAAACACATGTGGGCAAAGAAGAAGGAGAAGGAGAATTAGAAAAGAAATTCTGTAGGAACCAGCAGTTGGTTTAGAGGTCGATAGAGAGACTATGGCGGAAGATAATAGAATGTTGAGGGAGTTCATAGCTCTTAACATCGAGAATCAATACCTATGTTGCCTTCCAACCACTTCCACAAAATTTTACATGTGAGCTCAAGAGTGAGATTATTTAGTTTATTCCAAAATTCCATGAGATGGCTGGCGATGACCCCAACAAGCTTCTGCCAGAGTTTCATTTGGGTTGTACAAACATGAAAATGTCGGGAGTCTCAAAGGAAGACTACAACTTATAGTCCTTTCCATTCTCACTTCTAGATGGACAAAGGACTGGTTGTACTACCTCCCGACAAGGTGTATAACTTCTTCGATGGATATGAAGCGCCCATTCTTAGAGAAGTATTTTCCCAATTCAAAGTTCTTCGAGTTGAAGAAATAGTTGTCAAACATCTCGCAATTTCACAATGAGTCCTTTTATGAGTATTGGAACTCCTCAAGAGGTTGTTGGCAAGCTGTGTGTATCATCCATTCGAAGAGGGAGATCTCATGTACTATTTTTTTAGGGTTTTTTATGAGAGCATGTGAATGGTGAATGCTGCGTGCAATGGATCGATAGCCAACAAGAGCTCCAAGAACACGATGGCCCTTTTGAGGAGAAGGTGAATGGAATGGGCCAATTCGGGACCCGGTCAAGAGTTAGGGCATTGGTAAAACCCACTCATTCCCCTAAGATAGAAGAGCAAGTCAAAGCCCTTGCATCAATGATGAAGGAATTTATGAAGGGGAGGACTCACCAAGTGAAGTTTTGCATAATTTGTACTTTGGACCATCCTACGGATATGTGCCTACAAGTAGTGGATGAATTTGAAGAATTGAAGGACTTGAAATACAATGGATAGAATATACAGTTTGGTAAGGGGCATCAATAAGGTTTTCGCGAGAACCAAAGGGACAATCGCCAAGACCCATATGTTAACTCTTTCAATCCTCAATATATCGAACACCTAAAATTTCGGTGGCTCGATGACCAACAAGGTTACAACAAAGAGGGAGTTCCACCTGAACCTTACCTAACAGGTGAGGGAGCTTCCAACAAAAATAGTTCTCACTAAAAATTGGATTGAGATGATATTTTAGAGGCAATCACTCACATGACCAATAAGAATGACATGTTTTCAGAGAGAAAAAAGTGATTCCTTAAAGAGTTGGGCACTAGGGCATTTTCGAGCTTCAAGAATATCGAGGAGCAAGTGGGGAAGTTGGTTACCTCTAATAGCGGAATCGAAGCAAGGGATTCTGGCAAGATACTTTCTCAACCCGAAGTCTATCCAATGAATGTGAGTGCTTTAAAGTTGAGGAGTGGGAAAGAAGTGAGAGAAGCTGAGAAGGAGACTTTGCAAGAAGATGTAAAGATAGTGGAGAAAACCAAGAGCACATTTGAAGAAAAAAAGATACTCGTAGAGGAGGAGCCCGAACAAGAGCCCTCTACCATAGAGGTGAAGGAAGTAAACCCTTTAGCGAAATTATCGAGTGCTTTGAGGGGAAAGGACAAAGTTGAGTCCAACGAGGAGAAAATTCGCCAAGTCTTCAATAAGTGCAAGGTTAGTATCCCACTCTTGGATGTAATTGATAAAATTCCATTGTACGCAAAGTTTTTAAAGAATACACGTACTAGGGGAATGCAGAAACCTATCGAAAAGATAGGAAAATTGAAAATAGGGGGAACTGTTGGATTAGCTCATAGAAACCTTCCTAAGAAATGTGATGATCCCGGCATGTTTTCTATTCCTATTTATTAGGTGGTAAACAAATTAAGTTGCTATAATTAATCTTGGAGCCTCTATTAATATTATCCCCTATATCTTGTATGAAAACTCTTGATTTGGGAGAGCATAGGGAGAATAGGGTGATAGTCTAATTGGCTGATCATTACCAAGCTAGCCCTAGTGGGTTAGTTATTGATGTGATGGTTAGAGTTGGAAATCAGTTGGAAATTTTTTTTTGGCAGATTTTGATGTCCTCGATATGTTGCATGCATGATGGAGATGCATCCCCAATTTTATTGGGGAGACCATTTTTGAAAACATCGAGGGCCAAAATATATGTCCACCAACGAACCTTGACCTTAGAGGATGACATGGATAAGGTCAGCTTTGATATTTATAAATCTAATCATGGATCCTATAATTATTCTCTTGCATACAATGGTATAAGCAATTATGATGAACTTGATCAACTTTATGAATCTTGCATGAGTAGTGATTGTGATGAGTTGCTACCTAACATTGAGACTTACCTCATTGAATGATAATGTTGTTGATGCTATTGTTGATATGCATGATTTTAGTTCTCCTTGTGATATTAAGGATTATTATTTTCCATATGTGAGAACTAAAAATCAGCCAGGGAAGGTAGCAAGTTAAGGAATTTAAGCCTCATAAACTCCTTCCTATGCCCAAAACCAACAAGAAAGTGTCGACAATTGTGAAGGATGAACTTGTACAGTATGTGGCTCAAAAGGTAAGAGGTAAGCCTCATGTTATGTGGAGACCTATCTATAGAGCCGTAGTTGTGGGTAGAGTCGTGGATGGTGACTCCGGAAGCCCACCAGTAAGTTTACCGTGGTCTTTGAAAATGCATGAAAAATAAGTCGTGCGAACGACAATAAAGAAACAGTGTTTTTTAAATTTTTAAATAGGTTTTTTATTATTGTGATTTTTTGGAATGATGTTTGCTAAATTGGTGGTGTTTTAAGGAATTATATTCATTGGATTTTGAGTTGGGACAGCATTATACTTGGTTTTGTGTTTTTGGTTGTAGGAAAAAATTCCAACGAAAATGGAGGAAGGAGCCTAGGGCACGGGCCATGCCGAGCGTTGTGCCTTGTGTCCGGCACAAGGCATTCAAACGACTTGGGTAATTCCACATGAATTCTGCCCCTGCCACCCAAAACAACCCAATTAGCAAGCCTGAGACTTCTATATAAGCCTCGTTCTTTTTCAGCAGAGCCAAACCCCTCATTCGTTACTTCATCCCCTCCGAACATAAAATATCCCGTATCTCTCTCATTTCTTGTCCAAAATTTGTGAATTTTTTCTGGAAACAAACCTACACAAATTTTGCACAATGTCCACTCAAAATCACCCAAATCTGAAAAAATTTGGGTTGGCCCTTTCTAGTTCTATCTCCTGAGAAATTAAAAATTCTTCGATTTCAAGTATTAGGGCTTGTTGGGTTTTGCTCTTGGAAAAGTTCCACACACTTTACGGGTCTCAATTCACTAAAATCTGCCACCGATCTCTGACGAGGTATATGGCCGACCACTAACTTCAGATTTTGGAAATTTTTGGTTCTTAAAGTTTCGTTCTAGGGTGCTGAGTTCAGATTGTGATTGTGAATTGTGGGATTGATTTAATTTTTTGATATATTTTGTTGACTGTTGGGGTAGTTTGGACTGTGATTGTATTTTGTGGCTTTTTGTATTATTGTGTTTCCTATTGAGATGTGTGGACAGAGAGCTGCCCCAAGTGTTCCCTTTATGGGGTTCCAGACTGATTTGCACTCCGCGAGGTTGCTAATAAACCACACATTTTTCACGAGAGAATATACTAACCCATGGAGCGCTTGGAAGAACAAAATAAATTGCCCTTGTCATCACTACTAAACTACTAAAAAGGTAGATAGTGGAAATTCCAGAGTCATCCAGAGAGGTGCTAGGAATTTAAAAGATAATTACGAAAAACTCGCAATCGAGTCGTCAATACGATTGCGTGTTAGGAATAGTCGATGTTGCGAACAAGGTTTTTGGGTGGTTGTGTATCCACTACTGAACATGAAATAACAAGAGGGTAAACTATATTAAGCTAACACTTGGGGGTATTTGCGTACATGATTGATAAAGCACTTTGATCCTCGATTCTATCAAATACAAGACATATAAACCTATCCAAATGTTTATGTCACATAGTGTGGTCAATAGTCAATACTTCCCTCTGTTAGTAACATAATGGTGCTCACGTATTATTCTATCGACACCACCTCCCTAATTAGGAAAGTGAGTTAAGCGGTCCAACCACTATGCCCTTCCCTTTCCCGTAAAGAATTCCATCAAGTTCCTCCACTATGAACGCTTCTCCCTAGGCTTATAGACGCAACGGGATTGGCTTCTCATGATTCCTCTGCGGTTGAAACGAATATGGTCACTATACTACAATCCTAATTGCTACAAATTATCATACCCTAACCATCGGGTTACTATTTTCCAGCTAGGCTAGCGTACAGTCATTGGAATGGTGCACACGACACACATGTATACATCTATGTACCCAAGGACTCAGATTCCCCCTATTACCCTAGTGGACACTCCCAAGGGGATAATCAAGCCTAGATCCATCACATGAAAGATATACTATGGTGTATGCCAATATAAGGATGTCAAACATGTATTTAGAAAGAAGGTAACAAACAAGTCAAGCATAATATTTATAAACATAAAAGGATAGAAAAATTTAGAATCTCACGAAGTATCTACCAAATCATGAATGCAAATTTCAATCCCCAAGAAAATGAACTACTTCCTAAGCATTGAACCCAATCATTCCATTAGATTCAATGTCCTTGGTAAAACTAATAAGATTAAATAAGAGGGAGGGGTTATTCCATTTCTCTTTCTACCTACTGTACGAAAACTATGAGGATGAAAATAAACTAGATACACTTGAACCCTAGTAAACATAAGTCCCTTTATATAGTAGATAGGAAATGAGCCTTCAAAGAGGCCCATAAAGGCAAACGAACCCCTTGCTGGCCGCCGGTATGGCGGTGCAATAGCACGCGGGACATGCAATAGCACACGGGCCGTGCAATAGAACACGGGTCGTGCAATAGCACACGGCCAGTGAAATGATGCACGAGCCGTCAATTGGCTGCGTTCTTTGGTCTTCTGAATAGCATGATACGTATGCTTCTTCGCAGGACACCGGCTAGAAAGTTCTTCTAAGCATATGAACTGCACTGCCCATTCAATTCTTCATGGGCCCCCTGCTGGAGTTGATTTATTAGCAAACTGATGTTACAGCCATGCAAAACATTACGAGATGTGGGCTAGTCTTCAGATCATAAACTTCAAGGGGCATTGGCCATGCAATATGTCACGGTCTGTGCTACATACCTAGCCGCACAAGCTTATTGAACTGCATAGGTCTTGCAATACATTGTGATCTGTGTAATTACTTAAGACCCACACCATTAGCTGGCATAAGCCGTGCAGTAGAACAAGGTCGTGCCAGTCTTCTAATTATTTTGGGCTTTGAATCCTTTTCTCCTTGGCATATTTCCATCTTCTACCACGATTAATTATGTAGCCTTCGGTCTACTACCATCCTTGCGAATGACCTTATACTATCTACTACTATCCTCGTGAATGGAAATCTACTCTGAAGTGCTAACGAGCAATCTACAATGAAGCTCATAAAATAGGATCTAGTTGCTCGTAAGGACATAGCATTCATTAGATCTAAACAAATCCTAAAAACTAAGGATTTAGAAAAGAAAACCAACAAAGGCTATCTAAACCCGTCGTCATGTAAACCCAGCTAATCCTAGCAATCAACCATCCAAAGCATACTAATAAATGTGTTAATTGCATTGGTTAACACATGCTTCTAGGTGTATATTAATTCCCCGCACTTAAACCTTTACTCGTCCTAGAGTAAATAAGAACGAGCAAAGATCTAAGCGGAACATAGCAACCAAAGAGTTTCTCAACACATTCAACATTTATTCCTAGACAACCCTAGTTCTCCCAAATATGCATTAATCTCACAACTCTCACTCCCCAAAGAAGCTAAGACAACCTGTCCAACCAATCATACCAAAAAAAAGCTAAAAATCACAAAAACTGAGTGTGAAGCTAAGTTACTCTACAAAAAGGACTTCCAAAAAAAATATAGAGAACCATATAATTTTTTAAATTTCTCTCAGTTTCGATAATTTTGCCTTTGAGTCCTTGCGGGTTTTCATCCTAGCATCCCACAAATATTTCCTCACTTCTCACATTTTTCCACACCATGACCTCTAACTTTTGCATAGGTTTTTCAACTTATCTGGGCCCTTCCCATTATTGACTAAGTTGCGGGTTTTCCAGTTTGCTGGGTATATATATATATATATTCAATTTTTTTGTATCACAAAATGCCCCAAATGTGGGATTCATACAACAATGAAAATAGGCAAAAGAAAATGACACCACCCAAGTGTTCCAACATCCCAAACAAACTACAAAAGATGCCCTCACCTATAAAAACAAACTTTTCAAAAACAACACAAGTTTTCAAAATCAAATGATGGAAAAGAAGGGAAAACTAGTCAGCATATCCAAATTCAAAATGAAAACAAACATAAGCAGATAAGCAAAGGAGATGCAATCCATATGAAGGCGTTCCAACTTTCCCCCCACACTTAGTTCATGCATTGTTCCCAATGCATGTCACCAAGGTAAGAAAAAGGTTGGAAACACCACAGGTTCTCACTGTCTGGCACCACATCTAGCTCCATTAGTATGGCACAACTCGTGCTAGTATGAAAGCCTCGTGCTGCTAGCATAAGGCTTAGCACAACCCATCATTCCTTCATTTTTTGTCTCAAAATTCCTGTACTCCAAAACATAACACTAAGAATAATATTTTTCTAGCCATAAAATGGGTTGGCTAAGAAATATCCCTAAAACACCACCAATATCTAAACATTTTTCAAAACCACACAAACAAATTTAAAAATTACTAAAAAAAATCAAAGTATCATTTCTTTATTGTCGTCCTCATGACTTATTTTCCATAGAATAGTTCATGCATGAATTTGATCGCCATGGAGGGGATTTGCCTCCTTGAATAATCCCAACCCATTGACTAGCCACTTAGCGCCATGTTTTTCATGTTTCACATATATTGCACATTGGGCATATAACTTGGTTACCATATATGGATCTGCCCACATTAACTACAATTTACTCGGAAAGAGACAAAGCCTCTATTTGAAAACAAGAACTTTTTGTCCAACCAAAAAGTTCTTCTATACTATTTTTTCGTCATGTCGTGCTTTAGTTCTTTCCTTTTAAATTAGTGTGGTGTTGTAGGAGTCACGCCTAAGTTCTACAAGTTCTTGTAGTTAAAACTTCCTATGTTTCCCAGCTTCACTCAAGTCTATAATCATGCATTTTTTGACCCAATATGTCTTGTACTAGAGTTCGATCAGGAGGTGGAATCTTTTACCAAGGAGGATCTGGAAGGGTGACTTGCCTATGGGGGTTTTTTGTGCAGTTTGGTTGGCCCAAAGTGCATCGCCAATCGGGAACTCCAATCCTTCCTAGACAGGTTCACCATCTTTCCATGAAGGAACTTGATTTCCCAATATCTCCACTTAATCATATTTTGTGGGTCATATGCAATAGATGCCCTGTAGGTCACGCCATATTTCCTAAGCAAGGATTCTATGATCTTGTTGGAAAAATAGGTTCCTCTATTTGTAATTATGATTCGCGGGACACTGAAATGAGAGAAAACGTTCAACTTGAGAAAACTCATCATTGTTGCTGCATCATTGCTCCTTGTTAACCCATTTGGACACGTAATCCATCACCACTAGAATATAGTTGTTCCCATGAGATTTAGAGAAGGGCCTAATGAAATCCATTCCCCACACATAAAAAACCTCAATCGAAATAGAGAAAACCTGGGGCATCTCATTCTTAAATGATATGTCACCGATCCTTTGGTAACGATGACAGGATTTGATAAAATCTCTAGTATATTTCCACATGTTAGGCCAATAAAGTCCACATTCCAATACAATCTTGATTGTTCTCTTATACCCAAAATGCTCACCGCCATCGAAAGAATGACAAAGTGTAAGGATGGGTTCTACTTCATCTTTGCGAATACACCTTCTAATTTCTTTATTGGTGCAACTCTTCCATAAGTAAAGATCATCCAAAAAATATTCTCCTGCCTCATTTGCTAACCTATCATTTTTTTCCCGATCATAAGAAAGGGGGAACTCTCCCGTGGCTAGATAGTTCACTATATCGGCATACCAAGGTTTCCTAGTAGTTACCCCGAACAAATGTTCATCGGGAAATTCTTCCAGGTTTCTTCCAACTTGTGCTTCTTCTTGGTGGGATCATGGCTCTCAGGGTGTGTCAATCTACTCAGATGGTCGGCTATCACATTATCACTACCCTTCTTATCTCTTATTTAAGGGTCGAATTCACTCAAAAGAAATATCCACCTAATGAGCCCAGGTTTTGTTTCTTTATTTGTCATCAAGTGGTGGAGTGTCGCATGATCAATGGACACGATAACCTTAGTACCTAGAAATGTTTTTCTAAATTTCTTAAGGGAAAATACTATGGCCAATAACTCTTTCTCCGTGGTGGATTAATTGTGCTATACATCATTAAGAGTTACTATCACGTACTATATGACATGCAACACCTTCCCTATCATTTAGCCTAATACCTCCCATGTAGCATAGTCACTCGCATCACACATTATTTCAAAGGGGATGGACCAATTTGGGGGTTGGATGATATGAGCAGTCACAACCATCACTTTCAAGGTGTCAAGGGTTTTCCTACCCTCATCATCAATAATGAACTCAACATCCTTTTGAAACAATTTTCAAAAAGGAGAGGAAATATTAGAGAAATTCTCAATGAAACATGGTAGAACCCGGTGTGCCTTAAGGATGGCCTAATATCCCTAACACTAGTGGGGTAGGGTAAGGATTTGATTGGGTTCACTTTAGCCTTATCCACTTCTAGACCTTACAATTATGTGCATTAGCCAATGCATTTAATACATATATTATCATCTTTTGTTCTGTTGATTGCTAATTTTAGTAAGGTTTGCACGAAAAAGGGTTTAGATTACCATTATTGGTTTTCTTTTTTAAATCCCAAGTTTTATAGACTTAATTGAAGCTAATGGACACTTTGTATTCACATGGACCTAGATATTCCTTTGTGATCTCATTAGTAGGTTTCCCTTGAGTATTTTTTCACTATCTTTTTGTAGAAGGCCATCCGCGAGGGTGGTAGCAGATATTTGAAGGCCATTCACAAGGATGGTAGAAGATATCAAAGTCTATTCGCAAGGATGGAAGTAGATTGAAGGCCACGGACTCTAAAGCATGGTAGTAGATGGAATTGGAACCAAGAAAGGTAGATTCAAAGTTCAAGAATGCCAAGGGAGAAACGGAGGGATCGTTGTTCGAGGTTGCATAGATTTTTGGGAGAAATCCAAAAGGAATAAGCCCTTTAGGGTGTCACCATTGGATTATAATTTTTTAGGGCTATAAAATATACTACAAGAACTCATAAATTGGACCAAAATTTCACTTGTAACAGAGCAAACAAGTCAGCTAACCGAACTAGCCACGGCCGCACGGACTGCACCAGGACAATCCTAGCAAGGCCCATACCAAGTGACACAGCCCGTGTCAGGAAGCCTCGATATGTCTCGTGCCAACCAATATGGGCCGTGCAAATTTCCACCACAGATGGTGCCCATTTCGACAGGCCGTGTATTCTAAGTCCCCTTTACACTTCAAAAATCAGGTAATTATGGGAACATGACATTTTGTTTTACACGGTCTGCACTGTTTCAAGTCACAAATGCCTAGAGCAGTCTATGGAGTATGAAGAATGATGTGGGGTGCACTGAGATACTGAGAAAAATAAGGTTCCAACCGATGGTGCATGCCAAATGATGTGGGATGCGGATCAGGAAGAGAAAAAATGGAGTGACAGCCGATAACCCGGGCCAGTTGACACGGCCTGCATCAGTATTAGGGAGGTCTTAATCCAAGGCTTAGTACATCCAGTGCCAAGCAATATGGGTTGTGCCAAGACCCATCAGCACGAGGCTAACTCGTGTCACGAGCCATCCCCGGCTCCAATTGCGGCAGCTATATTTGTTGGCCTCTTTTGGGCCTTTTTCAAGGTCATTTTTCAAATTCTATGCATAGGAGCCTTTAGTCTTCTAGGGTGAACTAAGTAGGCATAATATAGATTTTATTTCTCTCTCTCTTAGTAGAAGGAACAACAGTGTTCTCTCTCTCTCTAGAGTTCTTCTTCTCTTCTCTTCTCTTCTCTTTTCTTTTCTTTCCCTTATTTTTCCTAGATCTATGGCATTTAACTCAATATTTTACATGGATCTATTTCTTAAGGAGTAGGGATCTAACTTGAGGATAATATTTGTATTCATGTGTTGATTTTTATTTTGTGAGAATTTTAGATCTACCTATTTCTATGTGTTTTGTGATTATTATGTTGGATTGTTCTTAATATTATTGTGAATTGCATGATTGTCAAACTTTTTTGGCACACAACTAAGTCTACTCTCATGTTGGTGCACTATTTCTACTTCTTGATTAAGGAAACCTGGTTGCGCTTGGGTGACGATAGTCTAGAATTGGCGTGTGCATGAAGGTTACCATTGTTTATTGTCACGATCGACCATGCTCCAATTAGTTAACCAAATAGGTCTGAAGGGTTGTAGGTAGAGATAGATTAGGTAGCAAACAAGGATTATTTTTTAATCCTGGAGGGATCAATAGGACGGCTACTCGTTAGCCTTTGTAGGTCTAGGTGTAGTTTGTTCGTAGTGTTCCACTCGGGACTTAATCACACGGGGTGGAATAATACCCTCGCAATAAGCTATAGCCGTTATTGCACTCTCTTAGTTGCGGAGGAGAGGCTGATGAAATATTTTATACGCGCACCTCTACGTGACATATAGGGGAAATTTTTGACCATTTTCTGCACCACGTGTCACACATACTAGAATATGGTTTAGTTCCTATATTTGATGAAATCGATGATCGAAATGACACTGGCCATTTTACGTAAATATTCCCCAAGTTTTAGTTTATATTGTTAATTATTGTGATCAATTGCATTCTAGTAGTTGTTAATACGAACTCCCCAACCCCCAATGACCGTTTTCACAACATTGTTTATTCCTAACACGTGGTTGGATTGCCGACCCGACCACGTTTTTGTTTAGTTTATTATTAGATTTTAACATCTCTGTGGATGACCCCGGTACTTGCCATTCTCTACCATTATTGGTATTATAGTAGTAGGAAGGAGTGAAACATATATTTTCTATCTTTGACTCACGGTCCCCTCTCGATTTAGTAGATCTCCTTGAAAAGGTTTTTTTTATCGAAATATGTATCTTATTAGCAGCAACGGTTCAAAATGACATAGTTTAGGCCTTCACCCTA
>JAULKJ010049393.1:0-16717 GCA_032355405.1 Rubia balearica
CATCATTGTACCTCTTCCTCGACGGAATTAGAAGTTCCTGATTCATACCTAGACCCTTAATTGTTAAAGCTGTAGGAAGGGACTTCTTTGGCCATAAGATACTTTCAACTAACCTTTGTTCCACAAATAAGTCACTCATTAATATACCTGTTGTGTTGGTTATCTACAACCTTCAGTCGTAGTTGACAATGAAACGTAAGTATGTGTTGTTGTTTGTGATGATTTCTGGCCCTAAACAACCGGGTAATGATATAGATGTCAACCTTGCTCCTCTTGTCGAGGATTTGTTGACTCTATTTAATGTTGGTGTTAGAACGTATAATGGTACTGTTGAAGATTTATTTTTACTTATAAACAATCGAGCACAAGAACATATCCGTAATTCATTCTGATTTCTCTTTCTTATTCCTAAGTAATCAACTATGAGTTACTCTAAAACATGTACTAGTGCTTTCTGAAATTTCACCAAAAAAATCTTTTGCTTTCTATTTCTACATTTAGGCAAGAATATAAAATATCGTATATTATGGAGAGAAGTATAATGTTGTAACAAATTTTTGGGCTATAGCGTTATTATCTATAAATAAGTGAGGCACTTTCGTTCACCCATTGCAGCCTAAATTTCGAACATGCAATTGTCTCTTATTTGATTGCATTTTGGTGTCTTCAATTTTGTGATTCACCGCCTCCAAATTTCTTTTATGGACCAAATAGTAAAAATTAAAAGTTAACTTGGAGATAAAATTATACTAGCACCGACATTGTTTTTTCCATTTATACCGGTACTATATTATAGTGGGAAAATGAATTTTCCAATTTTAATTCAAAATTTTGGAGGGATTGATTATAATTTTAATATATCGGCTCAGCACTGGTATCAGTTACTTAGGCACCGGTATGTACGCTGGTGCTACATACTTAGAAAAAATTTCCCTGGTTTGCTTTGGAGAACAAAAAAATAAAAATGTACCCCATTTAAACCAGCCCTAAGCAGCTTCTTTTCATATGTATAGGTATCGGTATGAGCCTTTTGGGAACCGGTATTTGTACCGGTGCGCCATACTTAGAAAAAAAGGGTTCGCTCTCGGGTTCAAAAAAATATTTTAAAAAGCCATTTAAAGAACTTAACCACCTACTTTTATAGGAAAAGGCACCGGTATCATCCCATTCTAACCAGTGCTAGGTACTTAAAAAATAGAAGCCCAACTTGGCTTCATCTTAACCATTAATTTCTTCTGTTGATTGAATCTCAACCATTAAAATTTTGTACAATATAAATTAAATATTAACCCTAAATTTTACCCACCCTCATTGTCTCTCCCACCATCCTGCCTTTACTTTATTGCCCTTTTCTCCATCCTCTCCCACCTCCTCTCCCTCTCCATCGACGCTTCTGCCCAGCCCCGAAGATGATGCCAAAGACGACGACCCCCTCTGTGCTCACCCCGCTGTCTCCCCCTCTGCTCCCCGCCTCTCATCACCCTCACCGACCCGATCGAGTCCCACCACAACCTCCCCAATCCGACGTCGTTCCACCTTTCGTCAATGATGTCAAAAACCCTAAACCTCTATCGAGTACTGGGATGAGGACGAGTTTGAGGGTTTCTCCATCCCATAAGCAACCAAATCTCTACCATCGGGTTACTTCCGCAGTGGCATTCGATATGGATTTTCGGAGGAGAAGGCTAAGAAGCAGCGGTGCTAAATAAACTCCAACTTTTCCCTGTACCTTTTCGGTGAGCTTCCATTTCCTTTCCTCTTTTCAAACTGTCATACACTAGCACATCTGAATTCTCATTGTTTCTAATTTCTTGAATTAGTTAGTTTCTTAGTAACACAAGCATGCAAATTGAGTAAAGCTATACATGTACAATCAGGACTTCGCCGGTGAAAGTTTAACTTGGATACGCACACCAGGTTTACGATAGAGGATTATTTCTCTGTTTGTTTATTTGATTTTTTTGTTAGATTTATATTGATGAAATGGGAGGAGTTCTATTTTTTATTGCATTTAAAAAAAGGGGTTTGTTGTACGAGTTCAAATTCTTGTCAACTGGGCTTGGAAATCATCTCTGTTTGTTATTGGAATCTTAAAACACACATAGAAAAAATTAGTGGTGCTCCTACCAATATGATTGCTGAATTAAAAATTAACTTTTGGCTTTGAGTTTTATGCCACTAGTCAGTCTAGTGCCTTGATAATAATTTGTGATTTTACATTTTTGTGATTCTTTGTGTTGCTGTGCAGGTGCTTGTGCTATTGAGTGTATATGTTCCTATGAGTGATTGTACATGTTGCATGTGTATGGAGTGTATGGAGTGTATGTAGGTAAGCATGCAGAGTGTATGTGTGGGTCGTTTGTGGGTTTTGTTGATAATAATCTGTGCATGCAAATTTGATGTGGACAGTTTTTTGGATTGACCATTGTTCAAGTTGATAGAATGCTCAAGTAAAATATATTGTGACTTCTAGATGCTTCTTACTCCCTAACAACATTTCTTTTGAGCAGCCATGCATGAAATATTTCAATTCCAGTTTTTCCATTCGGAGGTGATGAGGTAAACACAGAGGTTAGTGCGCATCTTGCTCCTTTCCTTCAATGTTCAAAATGGTGGGTTGTTGCATTGGTGATTGATTTTATGCTTATATATGCTCAATTGATAATCCAGGCTTAAATAGCATAATATGACCGCTATTTCGTGCTCAGAGCTCAAGAAATAGCACTCTAGTTCAAAATTTAGCTACCTTGGTTAGAAACATTTTTTTATATTAGTGTAGATTGATATGAGTCGATTTTAGTGCAGACTGATACGAGTTAGTTTTAACTAACTTGTATAGTAGTGTTAAGTATTCATTGAATTCAATTCATGTTTTTTTCTTCTTCTATATTTTTTCATGCATTTTTTGAGCTTTAGTAAAAAAATATTTCTATTTTTTAAATAAAAAATGAGCACCGGTCATTTTTATGTTGATCACCTATTTACTAGCACCGGTACCAAATAGCATAGGCACCGGTATTTCGACCACTTGAAATACTGGAGCCTAAGTAGCGGTTTTGGAATGAAGATTTGTAGCACCGGTACAAGTTATCACTACTGAACACCGATCCGATCTACCGGTGCCAATAAAATTACGTTCCAACACCGCCCTACTTAGGCACCAATATACAAATGGGCTGAATAATCGATGCCAATGTGGCGATGTACCGGTGGTTATATACCCACTCACAGTAGTGTTAAACGAAGCATACTAAAATATAGTTAAATTAGAGAAAAAATGACCTTAATAGTAATATGAGTAGTCTACTTTTAATTTTTAATATTAATGATATGGGAATAAAAGACAAGTATTTATATTTTGTGAAATCCAACCTAAATTTATTTCCACATATATTGACCGAATAATATTTACCTTGATTTTCTCAATCAGCATTTTGGTACAGATTGTGAAATAAATACACAAAATATCTTTGAACATTATTGCATAGTCACCCACAGTATTTACATTGGTCAATATCGTCCCGGGAAAATTTAGTATCCTACCACCAAAATCTTTCAAATTACAAAACTCTTACAAAAATTTGTTTTTTGGCATAACATTTAGGCCAACTGACTCCCACTACCTTCAAATGTATTTTCTCTTTGACAAAAACATTCAAATATTCGGAATGACCTTATTTATTTTTATTTTCTTACTTTCTCTAAGTGATAACAGCATTAAAAGATTGTAAAATCGGCATAGTATTTTCATATTATTATTATCATAATGTTACTAAATTTTGTTCTAACTTAAAATAATGTAATATATATTATTTTTAGTCGGTATACTATTTTCAAACTATTATTAGTAAAATATCACTAAATTTAGTGCCGAACTATAAATATAACGTATAAGGAAAATTTATCACTTGAATTTAATTCAAGTTGGTATATTATTAGTCAAAATCCGACAAGGCGAGACGCGACAAACCAGCACTAATAATCATGACAGACACTGATATAATGTGATCTGACATTGTCTGTATCGATTCAAACTTAGAATATTGGCATTGATTTTTACCAATTAACGCCAATATTTAAAGTACCCACAGACCTGACATTGTGTGACATTGTCTTTATCGACTCGGATAAAATTATAAGTCCTAAATTCACCACCTTCATTTGAACGTATTTCTGAATTTCCGCTAAAATATTATAATATCATTGTCCATATAGAACCTTTATTGGAGTACAACTCAAGACCTCTTCATATCTTTTACCAATGGAAAAAAACCATTCATTGGAAAAAATGTTGATAATTATTTTTGAAATTGGAAAATTAACAAAATAATATTAACTATAATAAATTTGTTTTGAAAAAAATACCACATTATTTTCTTGGTGTATTAATTAATTTTCCTTTAGAGTCCTTTTGGGTTGAATGAACAATCCACAGCCTCCTCCTGCACAGATGAGACTACTACTTAAACCCCCTCTCCTTACCAATAGTTCCACCAACACAATCTCTTTATCTCCTTTCTCTCTCACCATTGTCTGAAATGGAGTACTAGTGGTGTAATAAAGAGGAGTTCCCCTAATTTTATGTCATAAAAAACCTGTTCTTAATCCTTAGCCAAAATAAAACTTCATTTCATTTCCTTTTCTTTTTTATTCTCTCAAAATGGCTAAAAATACTTTTGATTTTGATGATTCTATCATGCTCTGTTCTGAGTCGATCTTTGATTATCTTGGGATCTCCGACGATGAAATGGATCATCTCGGGCCCCACAAAACTCCAAGCTTTGGTGATGGCGGATCAACCCCAATGATTGTTCTGCCTAGCCTAAGCGAGGAAAAATTCTCTTTGATGATTCAGGAGGAGAAAAACCATTTGCCAAGATTTGATTATCTTCAAAGGTTAAAATCTGGGAATCTTGACATGAATGTTCGAAGCCAGGCCCTTGAATGGATTCTCAAGGTGTGCTAACAAGTGTGTTGTTTTTTTTAATGATTAGAAATCTCCCTTTCTTTTTTACATACCAAAAAATGGAGTAGTTCACTCTATTTCCCCCTATTTTTTGTCGTTATTTTTCTTTCTAAAAATTCATTTGATCGACCTCCTTAAATGGTCTGTTTTAATTTCTTATAAAGAGTCTTGATTGTATAGATTTACAGGGGCATTGAATGGGAGTTTCATTTGCTCTTTTTGAACTTGTCATTATTGATTAATGAATGTGGGATCATTCATTGATTCTAATTTCTGTATGATAGGCTCATTCTTATTCTCGATTTGGAGAATTGACTTTGTATCTGTCCATGAATTTCCTGGATCGCTTTCTTTCTCTCTGTGAGTTAAGTGTAAGTTCTGACAGAACCGTTTTCCTCTGCACCAACATTTCATAAATAGTGTTTTCTTGTTATGATCTCGCTCTCTTCTTATAATCAGGGAGACAAGAAATGGGGGGTGCAGTTGCTCGCCGTGACCTGTTTATCCTTGGGAGCCAAAATGTCTGAAGTCGATGCCCCTTCCATCATTGATTTACAGGTAGAAAGGATCGCAGAAAAATTGATTTGTGTTTTACGTTCAATTTAGATTTAGATTGATCTACGATTCACTAATTTGAATTGTGGTTGTGATTGATAGGTTGGAGAGTTTGGACCTGTTGTTACTGCTAAGAGTGTAATGAACATGGAGCTGGTTCTGATGGACAGACTTAAGTGGAGAATGAATCCCATCACACCTTATAGCTTCACAGACTACTTCATTAGGAAGATGATGATGGTGGGGAAGGAGAATGAGAATCAAGACGACGATGCGCTACTTCCGTTTTCCGAAGCAATGATAAGCAAAGTTGTCAAGCTCATTACATCCACCATTAGAGGTCAGAAATCAATTCTCCTGTCGTGTTTGTAATACAACTCTTCCATCAAAATGAGGGTGATTTTTTGTTGGGAAATGAATGTAGGTATCGAGTTCTTGGAATTCAAGGCGTCTGAGATTGCTGCAGCTGTGGCATTGGAGGTTGTTGCTGGTGAAACAGAGGCAAATGTAGAGAAGACAATGTCCTATTTCATCCAAGTTGAAAAGGTACATTTTTTTAAAAAAATAATAATAATTAAAGCCCGAACTTTGTTTTTATATTTAGAATTTTGGTTTGTGAAAACTTGCAGGAGAGAGTGATGAAATGCCATAAACTCCTGAAAGATATGCCCTTGCTAGAGGCTGGGACTTGGACTGGGAATGAAACTTGCAGGGAACCCTGCAGCCCCATTGGGATATTGGAAATAGCATGCATTATAATCAGCTACAAAATTGATGAGATAATTGTCTCAATCCCTGAATCCCCTGCAAACAGCCCAGATGCTAAAAGGATAAAAATTGACTGAAGTCAAGAATAGTGCATTTTGGCTTTTGGTGATGTTATTTAAAATCCTAAAATGTGAAAAGTCAATATACAAATTTACAAAAAAAGAGAGCAAGTGAAGAAGAGGAGGTCCGCAGCTCCAATGCTTTTTTAGTATAAAATAAATTGGTACCAGGTGTGAATCACAGTATTAGTAATAATTATGGGAGGACTCTATTTTGTTCTAGCGTAGTTTAAGGAGCGAAAAGCAAAGTAAGAATTTGAGAAGGATGATTAATGACATCATTTTTATTGTTCGATTTATTTTCGCTCTACAAAAATTTCAATAAAATGTACCATAACAATATTTACTGTCTCCTCTAGCAAATATTTAGCTTTGTTCTTTTATATTTTTAAATGGATGATGTCATAATTTATCCGGGAAAGTAATTAAATTTCAACAGTTGAAGATTTTTTTTATCCACATTACTATTTTTTTGTGTACATGTGTGACCTGTAGCGTTACTAATTTGAATATTATATTTTGAAAATTTTCTATTTTTTCCTTTTCTTTTAATAATTACAAATAAATTAGCAACAAATTTTGTTTGCTGAGAATTTGGAAATATATTTGGAAAATGCCTTCCAAAATGGATCCCAATCCTAAAATTTTGCCTAGGTAGAATAAAACTTTAGCGATTTATTCTTTCAACATATGGAGGGCTCACGTTATTTAACAGGTAAGGGTATGGTTCGAGCAAGGTTGAATTGTTTTTAACTTAACTTAACTATACTTTATTAAATAAAATAAAATAATTATTTTTCAATTTATTTCAAGTTATTTATATTATCACTATTATTAAATTTTCTTAGTTCTATATTAGAGTTCATCTCTTGAAAGACGGTCTTTCCATAAGTCATGTACCAAGGTTTAAAGTGTAAATTAGAAGAAATGAAGATAAAATTTCTGGGTTGCATGAACCGGGTTATAAATTTTATAACTACTACATGTTGCATAATAAAAGTTTAATATTGCAACTAAGATCTTTTACCTTTTATTATTCTAATTAAACCCCATCTTTCCATAAGGTTATGGAAAGACGGTCTTTCCCAACACTTTGCCTATATTTTTATATTTTATAAATAATAAATTTTAATAATTAGAGTGAAATTAAATATGAAATCTTTATCAATTAATTTCTTACCATTATTGGCAAAACTAGATATAATCTTGAATTATATATGTAATGTTTTCTGTAACGGTAAGTGAGATATTGTAATTGTCACATTAATGTTGTGGTTTATCCATTGACGCGTGATTTGAAATGTTATTAAATATTTATAAACTAAGAATTTAGGGATAAACTCATTCATGCCTTCCAGTTTTTGTGTTTGTGCAGATATACCCCCGAGTTTTTTAAAATTGCATGCGTACCCCTGTCGTGATATGAAAAATTGGTCAATTTCGGTCATTCCCGGATTTAATAGAAATGACCGTTTTCACCGAATTCGGGAATGACCGAAATTAAACAGTCTTTTTTATTGAATCTGGGAATGATCGAAATTGACCAATTTTTCAAACCACGACAGAGATATGAATGCACTTTAAAAACACTCGAGGGTATATCTGTACAAACACAAGAATTGGAACATAAATGCACTTTTTCCAAGAATTTAATTTTAGACGGAAAACGATTATTTTAACCGTTATCCAATTTTATTTTATTTTTGATTTTGATAATCCAAATTTGATAATCCTTTATAGAATTAATGCTCCACCTATAATGTTGACCTTTGCCCATCTACACCATTAGAATTTATTATCTCAGTATATCTTCTTTAGTATAAATATGTTGGATACATTCTACTGAATTAATCTATGAATTTTACTTTACATTCAGGATACAGAATGGTTGGATTAAGAGTTTCCTCATGAAGAACTCGAAGAAAGATCGATTTTCTCCATACGCTGAGTCCCATAAGCGAGGTAAAAATTTAAGAGGCAACTTTATACTTCATAGGTTTTTTTCATCATTAAAAAAAATTACATTTTTGGTGAATTTTTCGAATCGCGTAGAAGTTTTGGTGGATTTTTTTTATCATTTTTAAAAATTATAATTTTGGAAGATCGTTTTGTGTTGTTATATTCCATGTCTATGTATTTACATGTTTCTTCAAATCAACTTCTGGTGTGTGTTTCATCTCAGTCCTATCTGTTTGGCATGTGGTAAATTTTATGTTTTTTCTTTCTAAAATTTGTTATTAGTATTTTCCTTTAAAAACACCATAGAAAGATTTGAATTGTTGGTCAAAACATATAAATTGATTGTAATTTATGTATATTGGTATTTTTGCTAATTCTATAAAAACAAATGGATATAAATTCCCTACTCACACAGTGAGATCAAGGCTCTATTTTTTTCCTACATGTATTATTTAAAATATAATCGGTATTTTTTTCAGATAAGGAGAAAATTGCAAAAGAAGTTAAACGTCATCGAGCAAAGCAAAGAAAGCCACTCGATCCTTATGGTTTGGATCTTTTCACCTCCGGAAGAGTTTCACAACCAAAAAATCCTTATTTTGTCACGCAGTTAAGGAAACGGAGACAGGACAACTTGGTAAGCAATTTGTCCACATCAATTTTTTCTATTCACATTTAAATTATTTGAAATCAAAACTAGTTTCATCCTTTAAGAAGTTTCAGCATACATTTATTAACTAGGTTTTCCACTTAATTTGTTTTAGTATGTTCCCCCTCAAGTGATTAGAGATTACAAGCTTAATCTTCCTGAAAATATAATCCTTCGAGATTCTGAAGGGAGGGAGTGGAGCGCAAATTATGGTATTTGGCCGTCAGATAAACAGCCCTGCTATGTCGGTGGATGGAAATACCTGTGTCAAGTCAACTTAGTTGCACAGGAAGATCTCTGTGTTTGCGAATTTAAAAAACGAGGAGAGAAAAACCTCTTCATTCAGGTGCAAATTGTCCGCGCGGCAAATTTCGCATAATCAGATGATTGTTAATTTCGTCGAGTTTTTCAGGATTAAGATTGCTTGTTTTAGCATATGAACTATTCTCTTTAAATTTGACCATAAGGATCTTGTAAGGATTTTATTTTTTAATGACAATTTTCTCTAGAGTTGATCTGATCTGATATGAGATGAAATAATATAAATATACTGAAATGAACTGAAATAAGTTTAAATCTACTAACTGAAATTTAATTCTAAAAAATATTTGTTAATCAAAATAAAATTTATTTTCCGTATTTTTTTGTTGTACACTACTAAAATACCAAATACCTAAATTATTTTAAAATAGTGTAAAAAGACAAACATTTATGAAAAGAAGTGGAGTAATATAAATTGAACTGCATTGAGTTCAACTTATCTGAAGTGAACTGCATTGATCTGAACAAAATTAATAAATAAATAATAACAATGTGAATAAATTAAGCAAAATTTCATTATAACAATCATGTTGAACATAACTAAATTAAACTGATATGAACTTAAATGAACTGAAATGAACTGAAATACAGATTAACTCGCGATAACATGAACTTTCATGTCAAAAATGAAAATTCTCATATCAAACATTTTTTATAGTTTTTTTCTTATTTTAAATATGGACTTGTGATATTTAAATTTTAATAATTATCTTATTATTTTAATTTTATTTATTGATTGTAGTTACTGAACTGAAATAAGTATAAATATACTGAACTGAAATAAATATAAATATATTGGACCGAAATGAAATAATATAAACATATTGAACTGAACTAAAATAATTATAAATATATTGATCTGATCTGAAATGAAATCCAAATAATGTCTAAAGAACAAGGCCTAAGTTGGGTTATTTTCTCATCTTTATATAATTTCTAATAATCAATTATTTGTCATTTCATTGATGATATACAGCATACCATTTTTTAAAAATTATTTCTTGGATATATGCGATCCATTCTTGTTAATGTTAGGAGATAACTTATAGTAACTTAATAAGTTTATGTGTGTAATAAGTGGTTAAAAGTAATACATTTTTAGGTTCAATTCATGGTAGACTTTAGCTATATTTTGGTGATTATTTCATTTATTTGTGATTTTCAATGGATGTTTCACTGAAAACTACCTTCTACACATTAGGAGAAATGAATAAATAATCAAAATTGAATTAAAGATGTTCAACATTTCAGAAATAATTACTAATTAATTTGATTTTAACATGTTAAAAATTAGGTCATAGATCAATGTCATATAATGATTTAAGTTCTCCTTAATTTTTTAGTATTTTAAAGTAGGAAAAAATGAATACAATTCTACTTCCCACGAGCAAGAAGTCTGGCCACGTGTTGATTTGTGCACATAAGATGCCAAGCTTCAACAAGAACAATGAATATTTTGGGTTATATTAAAATCTAGAAATTGTTAGGAAATGATAACTGTTTAGTGATAGAATATTGTCTTCCAAGCACGTGTTCACATTTCTAAACATTGCTAGATATATGACATGTGAATTCAGTTCTCCGACACTTATGACTTTGGTTATGGACCTTAAAATAATTAAAGTAAAAAAAGGTGTACGATCCTTTTTTTTTACTTCGACTCTTAATAATCGATGTTATAAGATTTACTAGAAACTAGAATTGAAACCACATCTAGTGTCGGGTGGTTTGACTTCCCATTTTTTAAACCGACGCAACTCAAATTGCACGATATCTCTTTTAAGATACGAAGAGGGAGCAATTGAATCATGGTTGTTAACATGAAACAATACGAAAAGTATTTTTATTTATGTTTTATGTCTAAAGAATAAATAATACTCTCTTAGTAACCAAAATCATTTCCTTTTTGGTTCTAGTTTTTTATTCATCCTAATACATGCTCCAATTTTTATGCAAGAGCCATTTTAACCTTCATTTAGACTCTTGCATTAAAGTTATTGTCACATTTGATACGCTCCCTATTAAATATCTTAATTATTTTTAGGATAATTACATTACATACAAAACTTAGCACACTGTTGCAGGATGTGACGTCAACGACGGTTAAAGTGGTAGGACAGTGTTTATGATACACCATCCCTAGCCCCACCATTTTCCAGTGTACCACAATGCACGGTGTTGTATAACCGCTGTGTTGTATTGAATGCCACGACACTGTTTTGATATGTGATGCCCTTTTTTTAACGCCACCAAATGTTACTAATATGAATTTCCTTACGAAAATTATGTTTGCGAAATGATTAGAATTACTCGTCAAATGGTGGATTGAAGTACCTTCTTTAAATAAAGAAGACATTCAAATTCAATAGATGAACACAACTTGAACTTCAGTGACACAAGGTCTACTTCACGAACCAATCACCACTAGCACACAAAGAATGACTAGTTCTAAGCACAAAATCAAAAATACAAATCCTGACATTTAAATTTTTGAATAAGCAACGAGTTAAAACTCAAAATATGATGTATTTCATTGATAAAAAAATGAATAAAAACATTGAACCTCATCCTCTATTTATAGTACATAGGTTCAGCCGAATTAAAGACCAAGAAGACATAATTTGGTAAATCATGGCAGAAATTGGAATGACTTATGACAATTTTAATAAGCTAAAATCATATGAAAATAAACCTCCTAATCTAACCTATATATCATGGTCGAATTCATACTAGAATCATGGTCGAATTCTGCCTTATCTAAACCTACCAAATCTTATCTAATCTTTCCAAATGTGATCAAATATAATCTTACCAAATCTAATCATACTTGAATTTATCTTCTAAGGCCTAAAATAGTGTCTCGAATTCATCTCTTCTTGGGCCAATGTAGCCAAGATTATCATGGGCTAAAACATAATAATTAAACTAAGAAGACTAAATTATTTTTTTTGTCCTCAATATATGTCGCAATACCATCTTTTGGCCCCGATGCCAATGCTGCCTCATTTCAATACCCAAAAAATTCAAAATGATTTGTTTAGTCCCCAAGGTGGTTGTCAGGTGGTTTTGGGGATCAAAAGATGGTATAAGATCATATGTTAGGGACAAAAAAACAACTTAGTCTACTTGAAAACCACCTGGAATCTGGTTTGGGGACCAGAAAAATTATTTTGAATTTGTTGGTTACTGAAAGGAGGCTGTATTGGCATCGGGGACAAAAATATGGTATTGCGACATATGTTGGGGACCAAAAAATAATTTAGTCAGAAATCTGTAAACTGTTGTTGAACCAGCCCACTAAATGAAGGTCCAGCTGGTTGTTTTAAGATGCTTCATTAATATTCATCTTCAGGACTTGAATCCTTGGAAACAAGAATGACATTAATCCAAGGTATCTCCCTTGTGATCTTAGAATCTTCATCATGAATCTTCATTATAAATGCATTCAAGGCCACATCTCTAAGTTTCTTCCTTGACCTATCATAGGACCTGCCAAATCACTTAGAGAATCTCGAACATGAAGTTTGAATGTTTTATCAAGCCTTGATATCTTCATTTGTGGAGTTATCCTGGATATTTGTATCATTTACGTTACCGGAAGTTACATCTTTTATCCTTCGAAATGGTATCTTGTTTCATAATTTGATATGTCGCTAGAGCTACTATCTAATGCCATCCAATTTCGGAATTCAATTTAGTAGAAGGGAAACAGAGCTCAAAGGTTAATCAATTTTTCCTTTTGAAACGTACACATGAAATGTGTGGTTAGTTACGAAATCATATCAAATTTCAGAACTTGTAGTCATTTTTTCAATTTGAGAATTAGAAGTGGTGTTCGTCTACATCAATGTGGTTGTAAGCATATGTTTGTCTCGAAACAAAAAACATTTCCATAATATCGCATGCATTACAACTAAATAAAATCTAGAACAATATCAATAGGAAGCGCCAGTGACAAGAATTTACTAAACAAAACTCTTAGCATTGAATCTGGAATTAACTACTCCCTCTGTCCTATGAGATTTGGCCTATTTGCTTTTTAAAAGTCAAATTTGGTAAATTTTGACCCTAAATATAAATTAATATATACATAATAAATATGTCATGTGAGATATTTTTAGATTCATCTTAACATATATTTTCTAAATATTTTTTTAATGCGGAACTATTATGTGTAGTTAGAGATATTGACGGTCAAACATGATTATTGAATACCGTGAAAAAGTAAATAGGTCATTACTCATGGGATGGAGGGAGTACATAACATGAGTATTGAAAATGAACGAAAGCTAATGGTATTGAAGTATATTGTAATGGGCATGGCAAGAAAGCCATCCTCCAACCTATTGGGAAGAATTTATCATCTTCCTTGGATTTTGAAGCGGGTTTGGAGCGACCAATTGGTGTCGCCATCATCTTGAAATATAGGTTTTCAATTTGACCTTACATAAGACAAAAATTTAAGGGATTCTTAAATTTTGCGAAGATATGAACGTCTTACAACTGGCCGAATGAAACGTACCCGGCATTCCGTTTATAGTTCTCATAATCCCGTTGTTCCCATTGACAACTTGGGTTGGAACTATCTTGTATTTCATCGTTGATTTTTTAATTGCATCCTTGTATGGAATGAGTTCCACCTACACAATTATGAGCAAATGTATTTCATATTTGAACAATGGATCAAACAAGAAAGATGGTCTAGGGTTACCCACAAAAACCTAAATTTTTAGTTATGGTGTAACAATCATATGATTTGGAAAATTAGATTATTCAATCTCTAACATATGTTGCTTCATTCAATTAATATTACATAGTGCTCATTAAAAACTTACCCGAATGAACCTCTTCTTCAGATCTGACACATAAAGAGATGAAAAAATACATTTGAAATAATTTTTAATGTCCTCTAATCGTGTTCAACATAGGCGGATCCTGTGAAGAGTTGGGTGCTGGTGGAGCCCCGGCTCGAATTCGTCAATTAGTGGTAAGTAATGTTTTTACCTTTTAGGCACCAGATGTGATTATGTTCAATCACATAAATTTTAAACTCAAAGAAATTAATAACTTGATTAATAAGAATGAAAAATATGTAAATTTCTTTAGATTTAGATTCAGATTTTGGTAATTAAGTTGTTTGTATATGCATGAAGTTGCAGCGGCTAGTAGCATCCATTGACAGAAAGGGAGAAAGGTACCACTACAACTCCTTTTTTTAATAAATAAAATTTAATATATATATAAGTGGTATTTGCCCGAGGTTCAACTATTTCAAGTCATTCACGTAAATTCTGCTACTTCCAAGAACATTTTAATAATTAATTTACAATCTCTTATCTTGATACTATAATTCTTTCGTTTTATTTGAAATTGTTGAATAATTAATTAGGTGATAAAAAAACCTCTTATTTTACATACTAATAAAAATTTATCACAATACTTCAACATTTCATTTAAAAATTTACAGTATATCTTTTAATATGTTTTTATACACTATCATTAACCAATACATTTTGTATGCACTTAAAAAATATTCTTATATTTATAATGTAATATCTAATGTTAGCAAATAGGTGATTTTATATGGAGAAGGACAATGTTAATAGGGAAAGAACAGTTGAGGCGCATTTGAGTGGGAGGGTTAGGTTTTTGGGGCGCGATCGTATATGCATTACCACCGATTAAAGTATAATTTTGTTTCGATTTTGAAACACTTTAAGTAATTGTTCCAAAATGGGAGTTGTGTCCGGTATGTAGGTGCTATAGAAGTGATTTTAATTTAATTACTCAAAAATGAACCCATTGTAATTCCAATTTTGGAACGCATCTCGACGGAGTGTAATAATTTGTGAGGCCATCTCATTTATCTATTTGAAATATTGCTAACCATTTTTTCAATAAATTATGGTTTCAACGGATAAAATCATAGCGGCTAGAATTTGACATAAAGTCTCATTGAGTTTCGATTCGAGCGTTTGTTTCGAGATAGGGGATGGAAATGTGATTATATTCTCTTATTAGAAGATATATCAGGCAATCAAGGTTCCGATATCGAAAACGTGTTGAGACATAACCAAACAAGTTAGGATATTGTTCTTCTGATATCGAAACCCTCACAGGAAATTTCCACACTCAAATATCATCCTTTCTCCATCCAAATTCGATTATGACAAACAATATGATAAAAAAATTAATCTTAACATATTTGTTTCCAATACGCCTACACTATTACAATATTAAGAAGATATTAATACTTGTTAAGATTCAAATAATTAACCGATTGGAGCGATTTCTCTTTCAAAAGGACATGCGGCACAATCAGTTTCCTCATTTTGTTATCCCAATCGAATCTTCTGATTTTGTGATTTGCAATACAAAAGATTAGACGACAATGATTCTTAGGTGTTTATTTCACATCCAAGTTGCCATCAAAATTTTGACTAACAATTGCGACAGTGAGTGAGGTTCATGAGTTGATTCCTAAATTCTTCAGATCAATCAAAATTTTGAATATTGGCGGCTTATGTTCACCTTCTAAAAAGAGTTGAAATATCAGCAACGCGTAATAAGTTACCATTGGCTAGATCCCAAACACACAACCCTCCCCCCAAAATTATATTCAATCCGGTGAAGGATAAAAATAGAAGAAGAAGCTACCAAAAAGTATTCCTACACTGTATCTAACACATGCAAACTCACAACTCTCTTCTGTACAGTGCTTTCGGTTTTCAACACCGAATGCATGCATTTAAGGAGTTTGCAAATCGATTGTTTACATGCATTTTATGGGGCAATCAGGGATTTAATTGTAATTTGGAAACGGCGCACAAGGGCGCCATTCATGGGCATTCCTGCTCTAATGGCAAACTTACATATAAAAACACAGAAAGTTGTGCAATCAAAATTACTGTCGATACAAAGTTTCATCCATATTTGGAAGTATGACAAATAAGTGATTTTATTATTCACACATTAAGAGTGTATGGAGATAGAATCAGTCTCCTAAAAAATGATCTTTCCTTAATTTGTGTGACGATTAGGGATTAAACTGTAATTTGGGAAGTTGATTTATAAACTCGTAGGTTATATATACAAAATGTTTTACCGGTTAGCCCAAACCGCCACCGACCGCTTTCTTTACATGTCATTACGTTGTTGATTTGTACATTTGTCATTAAGTTTGTGAAGTTTAATTGGAGTTAATTAGTGAGTGGCCCTGGGCACTTCTGCAGAGCTGTAGTTCATTTTTCGTCACTTCTGATTTACACCGAGTCGTTAAACAACATCATTTGATGTAACTAATAAGAAGATTTAATTTTTATTTTTATTTTTATTTGTTGCGACGGTATTTTTTTAAAGAGTGCGTCTCTTGAAAGACGGTCTTTCCAAAGTTATGGAAAGACGAAGGTTTAAAGTGTAAATGAGAAGAAATTAAGATAA
>JAULKJ010049601.1:0-13022 GCA_032355405.1 Rubia balearica
TTTTTTCATGTAAGTCTCATTAATAATATCCTTAAATATTGAAAATTTCATTCTCTCCTCACTTTTTTCCTCCTTTTTTCCATGCTACTCCATTTCATTTTGTTAAGTTTTTCCCCCCAAATTTAGATCGTTGTACTTATGTCACAATTATATGTATTTTCTTCATTTACTTAGGTCCCAGACACCTTAATACAATCGCTCTCACCCACACTATGTGGCTTTATTTTTGAAAAATTATACATAAATCAAATAATTTTATGTGAACAAGAATATTTGGTCAAAACCAACTATTTTTTTATTAAAATATTTATTAAAGTTAAAAGCATAGATGGTAGTAATTTATGAATTAATATAATTTTGAGCATCACCCAGGTATTATCTAATTTTATTTAATGATCTCGCGAAGCGCGAGATGATACTCCACTAGTTCGCATGGGGTATTATAGTAGTTTTGAGTTTAAATGCGAGTACCTTACTTTTCTGAAACGACATAGTTTCATGCGAGTACCTACTTCGTCCACTTCGTCTTCTTCCTTCACTGCTGCCGCCCACCGCCCCTCCACCGTCGGAGAAGAAGAAGATGATGATGCTTTCTCCGACGAGACCATCATCAAGGACTGCTTTGTCTTTGAGGCGGGCATTTTCGACGACCCCTTTCTCCGCGACGAACTTCCGAAACCGCTCCAGAAGAACCAATGCGGGAGGGCAAATGCTTGTGCCCCAATTGGATCGAATCACCCGAAAATCGCCCCAGTTAATCGTATCAGAGATCACCTCAACCCTTGATTTCGAATCGTTGGATGGATCAGATGCTGAACAAGGTCGGTTCCTGCTGGATACTGGATAGGCAAGAAAGCCAGCAGGAGTTCAATTCCGTCGGCGATGACATCAACGTATTCCCCACCGTTAACCCTGTCCTCTTTTCTTCTGTGTTGTGGCCGGAATTGCCATTTTATTAAGTTACACCTGTTATTCTGTGGATCTTTTACAGTGCCGTACTATGTTGGATGTTTTCGTGTTACAAATAGTTATATAAGTGTTAAAGGTGTGCTCAATTGTTTGTTCCTTTTTGCTTTCTAGGACTTTTTTAGTGCAGAGTTCATGATTCATTTCATTTGAACTGGTCCTCTCTGCAGTGTATTTAGTCTGATTATTTGTTAATATTGGTGTAATAGAATGAATGGAAAGCAATTGGCGTTCAGCAGAGTCGTGGCTGGGTACACTATGCAATTCACCGACCGGAGCCACACATCATTTGCTATTCAGGAACTATCAGCAGCAGCAGGATCAGCTCCAGCAGAATGTTCTAGCCAAATGATCAAATTCACATGATCTTCCCTGCTTGGAATCTCTCTATAAAACTCTTGGTTCTGTTTCCTCTAGAAATGTGCCCATATCCTATAATAAGTTATCCTTCACATTTCTTCTTTCTGAATGTTAGGAGACTTTTGGGATTCTTTCTGTTGTATATTTGCGTGTTTTTATGGCATTGGCAACAATTTCAGAACTTGTGTTTAGTTCGTCTTGAAGGGCAAGTTTCATGCACTTCCACTTTAAATATTGATGGCCTTATTGTTTCTGGTGACCATTTCTGCAGAGTTCGAGACGTGGATATGAAGCAAGCCTTTTCTTTCGTGGTATGTATCTCTCTCTCTCTTCTGCTTTCTTGATTCTGCTTATTTTATGAGCTTTTGTTGAAAGCTTACTATGCCTAGGTATTGTAGTTACCTCTTTTCATTATTTCGGGGCTTTTCTATAATGTTTTGAATTTTGTTAATTGTGAGTGCTAGATTGTTTTGCTGAATTTGTTGTATAAATTAGCATTGCGTTTGAGGTTGAAGGTTGGATTCAGTGCTTAAGATGTCCCAGGTTTGGGATTCTAGGTTGTCAGTTGGAATTCTTTGTTAGCTTCAGAAGGGCCTGATTTTTCCGGACAGTATTCATTGCTTTTATTCTCTACTTTAATTTCATCTCTGTTGCTCATAAGGAAACCATGTATCTTGTGTTCATGGGCTGTGGAAGTATCTTTCACTCTAGCCTGATTAACAGATTGCAGAGTCTTTATTAAAAGGACTTCATTTGCAGGTAGCCAACTGTTGATAGTACAGCAATCCCAATAATTAGAAAACAGAGTAATCAGGTTCAGCTCTGCCATACAGATCTCAATTACTGGTGTTGATTGTCACCCTGGTCGTTGCATCCTTAATAGATGCATTTGTCTTCTATAAGTAGGGTTCTCCTGATGACATTCAAAAACTTGTCGCCATGGCCTTTGAAAAGGTGAAACTCTCCTGTTGCACTACAATGTCATGGTAGGTACCTTTCTCTCTTCCCGACATCCCTGTCAGTGCTATAATTTGTGATTCTCACATCACAGGCATGGGAAGGCAGGGCTTATGCTTGTTGTCTGGATAATATGCGAAATATGGGCTTTCTTTTGACCCTCAACCGGTATGAGTGATAATCCTCTTTCTTGTTTTCCTCACTTTCACACACTTCCACTCCATTCTTAATTGCCTGTTGCTTGTTTCAGGTCATCCGAGGCCTTGTTTCAGGTTTGCTTATTTTATTTTCCTGTTTCCCCTTCTAGGTATGAAGACCATTATTTGGAGCATAACCCACGAGTCCTTCAACCCCTTCTACCAAGTTCTTCTGGGTTATCAAATTTTGCAGTCTTCTCTTATGGGACTCTCTGATCCTTGCATTCATGGTAGATAAACTGCACCATTACACGCGGGAGCTTTGTATGCTCAGAAAGACCCAGGATGCTCCAAAGAAACAAAGCTGGGGATCTGGCTCTAAGGTAAGGCCGGAAATGGGCCTGCTCCCCATGTCTTTAAAGATGAAATTCCCTCTGTGTGTTTTTCATTATATAAGTACTCCTGATTTGTCGGTTTGCCTGAAACCCATTGCAGGCTGCTAATGAATTAAGTATATCTCTGTAGCTTTTGCCCCTGAACTTGGCCAACTATCTCAGCTTCTAATATCGTGTGATTATTCCCTCCTTGCTCTCTATCTATTCAATTGTTTTGCAGCACCCTTCTAATGCTTCTCCCTTTCAAGAGATTTCATGTGGAATGGACTCACTGGAACTATACCTAAGGAGATTGGGAATATCACATCACTCATACTTCTGTAAGTCTCTTCCTTTTAACTGCTTTCTCTCACCATCTTTTTTCTTCAACACTGTTGTATATGCATTAGCTTCTTTCGTTGTGTTTCAGTTTGGCCTATCTGGAGGTAGCAAATGCAAATTTCTTCCGTTTAAACTTAGTTTTTTACTCTCATGAAATGTGTGTAGTTGTGCACGCACATGTGAAATGCTTGTGCCCAAAATCTTTATTAAGAAATGGTTCTTTGCTGGAGTTTCCTGGTTTGTATGATTGGTGTTCTGAAGAGCAATATGCTAATGCAATATCAACTCTGGATAATGTGGTTTCCCTATATATACATTATACTCTGGATAATTTCAACTCTTGTTCGTAGCTGTGATTTATCTATTCTGATTGGTAGTAGCTGAGGGTATAAACAACTGCTCTTCTCATTCTGAATTTTAGCCGATTTTAGGGTTTAGGTTATAAGCATGTTATTAATGTCCTGGTTCAAACGATCAGTACTCTCATTTTGCTTGATGCTTTGAACATGTTCTTTTCTAAAGCATACTGAGTTGCAACAAAGTACAGAAACAAGTTTTGTTTTGAATGATGGTTATTATTTTGAGGGGTGATACTGTGGCCATTTATCACATGGGCAGAAATGCTTGTGAGAATCTTTTTCATTCTATGAAGCCCTGGCCCTTTATTGCCCGCACTGCGATCATATCAAAGTACGTATATGTTGTTTAAATTTGTCTCCTAAGCTTATGATCCTGTTTTTTTTAATCCATCTAATTTGTTTGTGTTTCAACTACTAGGCTCTGCATGAGGCTAAAAAATTTGGTTCGAATCAAACAGATTGAGACTCCCGGTTGTGCGTTACACGCAGAGGGTTGCAGGTAGGAACGTGGTGTTGGGATGAAGCGATGCAAAAGGAACTTGCAGAAGGTCAGTTGAGTGGATCGACATTTGACAGGTAGGCATATAGTAAAGATAGTGTTGCATTTGGTGTCGTTTATAGCTATTTTACTCTATGATGTCAACGAGATTGCGAAAAATATGCATTCATCAACTCAAATTCTCAGGTAGTGCATGGTTCTGTTTGCTGGAATCATGGCTTGAGGGAGGAGAAAACGACGAAGCAGAGGGAGGAGAAAACGACGAATATGTGTTGAGGAGAATTTCTGCTCTTATTGAATTGACATCAAAATCCTGGGAGCAATGTCCACATCCGATGACGGACAAGGCCACCAGGACGCCATTTTTACTGAATTGTTTGGACTGGTAAGATAGATTGATTTGAATCCGGGTTGTGCAACTACTCTATCTAGTGTTGCAATAAAACACAAACTGAAATCAACTTGTTTTGTTTTTATAAATTTGGAAAAAGAAAACACAAATAAGGATTGAGAGAGATTTGAGGTGAAAAACAAACTTTTGAATCAACAGTTCCAGATGATGGGAAGTAGAATTTTGGAACCGAAACCAACTACAATCAACAGTTCCAGGGGCCTGAAAATGGTCATGAAACTGAATTCTCTTCATCACATTTATCATTATGAGAGGATGCATCATTGGTATCATCATCAACATCATCATAGTCATCGTCGCCATCTTCGTATACGTCTTTGACATGCTCTGGATACAATCATACAACGCGTCTTGGTCATCTTCATCATCTATATCTGATATGAAGGTGCCACCGCCTTCATCATCATCGTTGCCATCATCATCGTCATCATCGTAGTCATTATTCATACCCAACACAAAATGATTTGTGCCCTTTTCAACCCATTCGAGGGTACTAGTGCGATCCATCCAACAGCTCTCGAAAACAGCCTCTGTGTTTAGAACGCATCCACCCGACAAGCCCGATTGAAAATTTTCGCCTTCTAAACAGTAAAACACTCCCTTCATTCCGTCCAAATATGAAAAATATATCTTGTTCCTCATATTCGGGGCCGTACTCTTCTTTGCGTAGGTGGTTCTATCATTCACAAAGAACATGTATTCTCCTAAATCATTAACTTTATGCCAAATTTGGTTCGAATCATCCCATTTGCAAACGAAAATCTTGCGACGCGTTTTATTGGTAAACACCATAAAGAGCTCACCATCAACCTCTAATAGGTAATTGTCGTTCATCACATGTATTGCAACTTTCTCTGGTCTTAAAATCAAAGGTGTATCTTGTTCAAGTTTGTGATGGAAAACCACCAATATTCCTCCACTCCAAACAGAATAAAACTTTCCTCCGTGGTAAACTGGACTACTACTGCATGGATAAAGGTCAACAGGGAGATGCCCGTAATTTCTCAACTTCCAATCTTTGTCCCCAATAGAAACACTGACGCCACAAAATAAACGCTTTGAATATGAATGTGGTGACAAGCCAAACACTAAACAATCTTTTGAACTGGGACTGGAAGTGAAGGTAAAACCACTAAATTTGGCGCTAGGTTTAGGTAGTTTGGGCAACTTAATTATGGATTTCAAGAAGATATTGAAAAAAAATATCCTACGTCCTTTACCCATTAGCAGCCACTCATATTTAGAACAAAGAATAAAAGCCCCACACATCATCTCACCAATATGAATGTTGATGGAAAAGGGGATGTCTGCCAGGGGGAGGTGCACCGTGACACCGGATTCCGTGATCTTTTTTGCAATAAGCCACGGTGTACGTTGAATAACTCCATCTTTGTAATAGGTCTTGGCGAGACGCCATTGTTGACAAACGGCTGCAAATCGCTCCAAATTCTCCATCGACTCTAGTTTTGATAGGATCATCACTAGATTATCCACCGGAATATCATTTTTCCCGTCTCTATATTCAACTACCGAATTTGTCACTCCGTTCATGTTGGCGTTTCTGGTTAGGCATGCAAGAGATATGGCTGTGCCATATATATATATATATATATATATTGGGAGATGAGGATGGTTTTGGAAATCCAACACGGAAGGGAAATTGGAAATCCTACTCAAACGAAGAAGAGGAATTGGAAACCCAGTTTATAAAAAGGTAATTGTACTAAAATCCTATTCAAAGGAAGAAGAAGAGGTTATAAGAAAGGAAATTGTGTTGAAATCCTATTCAAAGGACGAAGGGAATCGGAAATCCAATCCAAAAAAAAGGAAATTGTGTTGAAATCCTCTTCAAACGACGAAGGGAATCGGAAATCCAATCCGAAAAAAGGAAATTGGATTTTAAAAAGGAAAAGGAATTAAAAGCTCATGTATATATTATATATTTTATGAGGATAAGAGCGTTCAAAAACTCGGATTTCTCGACAATATGACTGAAGATGGATGTTCGGTCAAGCTCCCTACTCCACAACCGTATCCGTGGTTGATGATTTCTCATGGCAAGGCCAACGGGGAGCAATCCGCAGTTTGCACTTTCTTTAGTTTCTTAGAGAAGAGTTGTTATTCCACCCATATACCAGAGATCAGTACTCGTGGCATTCGGATGATGACAAATTGCAGCGGATGGTTGGTGTTACAAGACCAAACGAATTTCGAATTTTGTTTGCTCAACATCGCGTCTTTGGAAAAGATCAAGCTGCCAAATATACGCTGGACAGGAATCAGAGAGGATGATTATTTTATTATGACTGCACCACCCACGGCACCGAATTTTCTTCTCATCATTTTTTCACCCACAAGATCCCGTGCCTTGATTTGGCGTCGCGGCCGGGAAAAGTGGAAAAAGTTAGGGTACGACCCACAAGAACAGCTTTCGAATCTAATGGTGTGCAACCAGAAAATATATGGAATCGGCCAATTCCATAACTTTGTTGCGTGTGATATTGTGGACGATACATTCAAAGTCACAAAGTTAGGACGAATTCCCTGTAATAAATTTAGAGCATTGGTTACTAACTCCAAACATCTCATCGGATCCGAAGATGATATATTCTGGATTCAGATGTCAAGACATCCATGGGATGATCGAGGCGATGTTAAATTCGTGGATGTGTACAAGTTTGATCAAACAAATGGAACATGGAGCCAGGTTGAAACTATTGATGGTCGCATTTTCTTCCTCAATGATGCACATCCCATCTCTTGTTCAGTAGCGAATTTGGAAATGAAGGAAAACTGTATTCACTTCGTCGACAATAATTTAGCATGGTGTACTTATGATATGGTAACAAATAAGTACGCCATATCTGTACCATGTCCAAAATTATCTGCTCGGTTAATATCCTTTCAAATTATTATGGTGCACCCGTGACAGCTACCTTTTATTTTCTAGGCCATAGTTGGAACAGTTGTAATACTATTTCAGCCTTTTTAATAAAACAATATATGTACGGCGAGTTTTAATTCTCTCCTTATTTCTTATTATCGCAAAGCACTATATAATAAGGATTGTTTGATATTGCTATCAACCAAGGCTATTTAACTACTTTCGTGACTTCCTTATTGTGTGAAAACGACATCGTTTTGCCTTCTAATTTCCTCTTCTTCTCTCCTCTGTTCCTCTTCTTCTTTAGAAGCGGATTGTTTTACTGCTAGACAACTTCTTGGTATTGATCGGTTAGCTGATGTTGGGTGTAAACATGGGAGTGTAATGCTGATTTCCACAAATATTTCTTGAAATTCATGACCGTGGCTCTACTACAATTTATGTAGGGAAATGCGCTAATTCTTTCCCCCATCCCTTTTGAAGTAAGAAGATATGAATCATGGTGTGGTTATGAGTGTAAACGTTTGAATTCGTTCCTGTGATGTTCATTCTTTCTGGCTGAATTGTTGGATTGAGGTTATAGTCTTAGCATACTAAGTTAATTAGTTTTACTTATTTTCATCTTCCTGTTCAAATGATTTAGTGGTTAAAGATTTCTACTTGCTTGAGTTTTCTCTATAAATTGTTCGAGTACGCTGGATTTTTTTATGGGTTTGGGAGGGGTGTTGTTATGGTTTCCTCATCTTCCCTGTTGGTATGTAGTTTGTGAAACAGAAGAGTTGTTTTGTTGACCATTCTTTTTCTTTGGGATTGTTGCTGGTCTATGGGAAAAGTGTTAGAAAAGGTTATGTTCTACAATTAAAAGGTACCAAATTCTTCAATAATTTAAAAATCTCTTTACCTTGGTCGATTCTTGGCCTCTTACTTGTCTCCCCACCGGAGACAATGGCTTTGACAATTGACAAAGATCATTGCCCAAGCCTTGAGCTACCTGGATTATCCCAGCCTTTGTTGGCTTCCGATGAACTCGCTTATGCGGAAGGCTTAAAGATTGATGTGTATTCACTCACTGTCTGTATCTGTTTAAACTGTCTAAGGTTCTTACATATCATAACTTTGTGATGTTTAAGGAAGACGTTTAGTGATTTCTAATATCTTGCTTAAACCTTCCTTGTATGATTAGCTAAGTATGGCTCGTGCATTGCTTGTGGGTTGTAGAAGCGAGAAGGCGTAATAGAGAGGATGATGCTCTTAATTTGATTTCATAATCCTTATAATGTTGTAGAATGAGACAAAAATGCCGAGATGGTTTGTATAGGAGACCACTAAATGTCCCAATAGGACATGTAGAAAATAGATCATCACTGAATGAAATTTAGGGGAAGGCCTAAAAACACTTCGGAACAAGAACTGCAGAGAGATATACTGTGCATATATACGATCCTAGATAGTGCGATTAACATGTTGTTTTTTATCAGCATGGTTCCGATAAAACACCCCACTAATCATTCGCTTCCTGCTTAAAAGTTATTTCTTCATCAAATGTGTGTGAAGATTTGATGGCGAAATTTGCAGAGGATAAATCCCTGCAGCCAGGCAGAGCTTTGCATGCCCATCTTATTGCTCAGAAACCACACTTTGCCACTGAGATCACAACTTTATATACAGAATGCAAAGAGTTCAATTATGCCCGGAAGCTGTTTGATGCAATTCCTGTTTCAAATATTTTATGTTGGATCGTGCTCATCGGGGTAATTTCACAATGGCTTTTACTGGGAAGCCATGGATGCTTTCTTTGAAATGCGGAAGGTAGGAGTGAGCTTAAGTGAGTATGTGCTTCCCGGCATTCTTAAAGCTTTTGGCCACCTTTCTTATCCATGCACAGGAGAAAAGACACATTCTTTAGTCTTGAAATGCGAGTTCGAATCCGATCATTTTGCAAAAGCTTCCTTGATTGACATGTACTCGAAATGTAGCGAAAAGCGTGTTTGATCGAATGGCGGACAAAGATCACGTGTCACTAAATGTTGTGTTTTCGAGCTATGTTCAACTCGGTATGGTTATGGAGTCAGTGAGTTTGGTTCAAGAAATGAAGTTAATAGGGGTGAAGTCAAATGCCATGACTTGGAACAGGATAGTCACGGGCTTTTCACAAGAAAATGATGTATCAATTGTCTCTGAACCTGATTTGGTATAATGGAGTTATCATGGACTTATGTAATTAACGATGAGGCTTTTGAAGTAGGAGTCACCGTTGATATCTTTTAGCTTGGAAATGAATAGTTGGTGGAGACTGACGCTGCCAGAGAGGTCAGGAATGAAAGTTAACTATGTTAATGTAACGCCAGAGTGCTTTCTTTGCTCGTAAAGTCTGCAAAGAAGGCGAATATTATGAAGCGATGATGAGCTACCTATTGAGAAATCTCTCGGTATATACTCTTCTGATGAACTCTTCTGATTCAGTACTTTCTGAAATTGTGAAACATTTTCGTTCATTATCCTATTTGTTATTACAATCTACCGTGTAGTATGGGAGATGATAAAATACGATGTCATTTTTAGTTAAAATGCTGCGTAAGAAGGTGTATGTTTAGCCTGTGAAGCTGTCTTGCAGGAAGGGCTGGTCTTCAGCTTACATTTTTAGCGGCTCTTATTTTAAATCTTGAAATACGGCTTGCTCATGTTGCTTTCGCAGATTTTTCCCTATCATCTACTGGAACATGTTTGTCGAGTTTCAAATACTACTGCGAGATGCTATTTGAAGTCATGAAAAATGGCATTACTTGTTGATTTTATATTCTTTTAGGTCGTCCTATCAGTCTCTTAAGGTCGATGAGTCAATGAATCATGAGATGTTTGAAAGTCTAAAGGTAGACAGATCCATCAGATGGGCAGTGGTGTGATCGATCTAAGGGAGCTCACTGCCAAAATGTTGATTAGAATCTTTTAAGGTCAGAAACTAGGTTTATTGAGTAGTTGACATCCCAGTGTGCAGAGATTAATTAGCAAGCCAAACCTAGGTTGTATCCTTAATGCTTGTGGATTTAGGATCGTTTGAATTAAACTTATGTATGTATCGGTATGAAAGTACATGTCGATACTTATGTTTGGATGATAATAAATGTTGTGGAGTTTCTGAATAGAAAATTTGTATTTTACCGCAAATAGTTTCATGAGAATGAAATGACTCAATCTAATACTACTAATTTGCAAGAAAATGTTGAGCGAATCCGGCAGGAAAGTAAGGAAAGAGACAAGGACGGGGGAGATTGTGCTGAGCAAGTTTGAGAGTTTGAAGGCGAACCTGCCATCGATATGTACAATGCAATATCAAACAATACATTTCGGTCAAGTTGCAGCTGATCTGCTGAGATCTTTGCTGAGCACGAGTGTTGTGGTTTGTTCTTTTAAGTTTGGCTCGTGTAAGTTGATTGTGCATGTTTTGTGTTTGTTGTTCTGCCTCTGATTTCAGGTCCCAAAAAGTTAATGCAGAAATGGTTTGTTGTAGCTTAAGATGATTTTTTGTTTTGCAAGTGGGGTATCCTGCCATTAGGGGGGATTTAAATGTATTCATAGCTCATGTTTGTATTTTTTTTATCATCAAGAATCATCCCCTTTTAGTTCATGAGGAATGAAGCTTGGTTTTCATTTCGCTGCACTTTTTTTTTTTTGTAGTTGTTCATGTTTGGTTCCACAGTAACAATTGGTGTAATTGGAGCTATAACAAGTGTGGATTTTATTGGGTAAATTTTTAGTCTCTTGATAGAATAGGCGATTTGGATTCGATTCCTTTGTAATGAAGTTTTGGAAGATGATTAATCATTTCACATGTGTTTTGATTAGGCTGGAAGTGAGCGCCATGTGCAGAAGAGGATTAATCTTTACCGGATGTGGCTGGTGTTGGGGTAACTTGCTGTAATACTCCATTCCAATGTAACGATATATTTACCCTTGGATGATTGTGGTAAAACTTTTCTTGGATATCGATGTGATTCGCGTTACGTATGCTTTCCTTAAAGAGTAATTCGACCATATTACAGCCTTGAGTTACACGAATTCCCTTCAAGTATAAAACAATTGAGAAACTCGATAGTTCTAGGCTTGAATCAGGAGATACTTTTGAGTACCCGTGTTTTTGGTTGCTACGTATGTCTGAGAAATTCTATGAATTTCACTTGTGTTTTGTGTTTCTGTTTGTTGTGCCTGTGTTCTTGTATATCATAACACTGCATGCGAATGCATGTATTTATAGGAAACAAATGTCGTGAAAAGACACAACACTTAATCATTCTACACTAAACCATGCAGCTATTAGAATTATTATGAACAAATTCTGAATTGACACATCCTTTCCTCATGAAATGACACATCCTTTCATCATGAAATGACACAACCTTTCCTCATTCTAGGACAGGTCATGTTAGTCATCATCAATTCAATTAATCTGTATCCTATCAACTGTAAACTCGTAGATAGTTTATGCAAGTGTGTATTCCACACCACCGAACTTATTTTAACTTCCCGAATTCACAACTACTCGAATACAGTCACATGATTCTAATACAGTCAATCATATATTTCCTCCACACGGTTTAAATTGCATAGAATATTTTTTACGATAGTTAAAAAATATTTATTTGTTATGATATTTAAAAAATACATCATCATTAATATATTTAGATATTCTTGCAATATGTTAGTTATTTCTAGAGGCTAGTTAGGGTCACCACGACGCCACTGAGCCTGACTCTCTGGGATTGTCGCCGCTGGCGAAGCTGGGATCTAGGTTGGTTCCGGGAAGAATGGAGTGGCGGTGGTGAAGTTTGTGGTGGTCGTGGTGGAGGCAGGGCTAGGGCAGAGGAGGAGGCGGCGGCGGGAGGCTAAGACGGAGGAGGAGGCAGGGCTAAGATGGGTCTCAATTTTCCAGCATTTGGCTGAGCGGCCCTGCAAATGGTGGCTGATGGTGGTTGAGGTGGCATATGGTTGTGGGGGGGGCGAGCGGGGAAAGGGGTTGGTGGTGATGGTTGGTAGAGCTGGGATGGAGACGGCGGGAGGCTAGGGCAGAGGAGGCGGTGGTGGGCGGCTAAGGCAGAGGAGGAGATGAGGCTAGGGCTGAGGAGGTGGCAGGGCTAGGACTGGTTGAGGAGGCGAGGCTAGGGATGATCTGAGATTTTGACTTGGGCGGGTAATGGGTAGTGGCGGCGGAGCGAGGTTGAGCCGAGGCAGGGTAAAGTGGAGCTAAGGCAGGAGGCGGATATGAAATTTTGACACTCCTCTCGCCACCGACGACTCCTATTTTGCGTTCTTTTCCATACTGTTAAAGCAGCTGGGGAATCTCTATGTGTGCATTATGCTTGTCAATTATAAAAACTGAGAACAACCTATGGCTAGAGAGGTCTTTTCTGTAAGTCTGATTCTGTTGGTATGCTTCCTTGCATTTTCCAATACCTTGGGTAAGAAAAGCATAGAAACTGATGATTCTGCTCTTCTTATTTTAAAATCCCATATTACAATGGATTCGAACTCCACTCATCTCCTGTCTAATTGGACTGAGGAAACCTCATATTGCAGTTGGATTGGAGTTGAGTGCTCCCTGCTCCGCGACAGCATCGTGGCCTTGAATTTTTTAATCTAGGCCTTAAAGGTACCATCCCTCCACGGATTGGTAACCTTTCTTTTCTCAGTTCTATTGACATTAGCAACAAAAATTTTGATGGCTAGCTTGCACCAGA
>JAULKJ010049707.1:0-16700 GCA_032355405.1 Rubia balearica
GTAACGAAATCAATAGTATGCTTCAATTATGAAAATAAAGGTAGAAATCAGGATATATATATATTATTCATAATATATTCAAGTTCATTGATTTGAAATCAAGGATTGAGACTATCTGCTCTCCACAAAGATGGTACTTGAATATATTTTGAATAATAGAAAATTTAAGATATTCCCGACTACTCACTGAGTGTGAAGACTCATTGGAAAAAGAATTAGGTCACAATAAAGTTTAAAATTATAATATAGCGAACTCGGAGATTTTTTGGATTTTAACGATGAATTTATATTATTAGGACATAACTTATTTAGCTCTTGAAATTAATTTATATACGTAAACAAATTTGAAAGATATTATAGTTGTATGCTATTGATAAAATTTAGAATTTAGTTTTAAGCATTAATCAACATTATTGTAACATAATTTAAGAACATCTTACAAATATAAAATCATTGCAATATTTCCTTTAAAAAAAGAACGTGCCAAGTGTGTGTCTATATTGTGATGCCCTAGCCCAATACACAGAAGATTTTTATGATAATTCGAAAAACTTGACAATAACTAAATTTTAATGATATGCTAATATTCACAAAAAACTTTTCATTAATAATAATTTAAAAACATGTGACAAATAAAATTTTTTTTGAATGTTTCTATAAAATAATATGCTATTGTGTCACGTACGTGCATATCTAATGAAAAATCCATTTAAATTAATTTGTTCTTGCCTCTAAAAGCAAATTCTAGCAATAGTGTCACTCTCTTTTCCGATGTCCCACATAACATGCTAGTATTATACTCATACAAGAGTAGCGTGAATCAAGAGGCAAAATATTGTTAATGATCGGTTGAGTAGCTTCATCGATGAGTGTACCATTTACTCTCTAAGGTACTATCTATCATGGAGAACAGGCTGCAAATGGTCAGGGATCATGGCTACATATTCCGAAATGAATAGATTGAACTCACTCCGTAAGAGTTTCAGGATCACTATGGAGAAGAGAACAACATTGAGCATTTTAGACTATTTGCTCTCCACGAGGATGATCCAAGTAACAAGCTCACTTCCGTTTTTTTGTGTTTATGAACTACTATTATAATATTCAATGAATTGTAAGATAGAGTACTTTTTTCACCATCTCTTCTTTTTGGTACACGGTAATTCCTAGCTCCAGGGTGTCCATCATATTAGAGTTTGGTTGGATGATTTACTATTACCCCTTTTTTCTGGTCATATTCTACCATGTGTTTATGTTGCTACGTTAGTTCTTATTCTAGGTATTAACTGCAGATAAAGCAAATTATAGTACACCATATGTTAATTTTGCAGTAACGAAATCCATAGTTTGCTTCAATTCTTAAAAGAATGGTAGAAATCAGCATATATATATATATATATATAATATTTTCAAGTCCTGTGATTTGAAATCAAGGATTGAGACTATCTGCTCTCCACAAGGATGGTACTTGAATATATTATGAATAATAGATATATATATATATATATGGTACTTGAATATATTATGAAAAATAGAAAATTTAAGATAGTTCTGACCACTCACTGACAGTGAAGACTCATTGCAAAAAGAATTAGGTCTAAATAAAGTTTAAAATTATAATATAATGAACTCGAAGATTTTTTGGATTTTAATGATGAATTTATATTATTAGGACACAACTTAAGTAGCTCTTGAAATTAATTTAATTTCGTAAGCGAATTTTAAAGATATTATAGTTGTATGCTATTAATAAAATTTAGAAATTAGTTTTCAACATTAATCAACATTATTGTGACATAATTTCAGAACATCTTACAAATTTAAAATTATTGCAATATATCAAAAAAAATAGAACGTGCCAAGTGTGTGCATATTTTGTGATGCCCCATCCCAATACACAGAAGATTTTTAATATAATTCTAAAAACTTGACTATAACTAAATTTTAATTATATGCTATTAATATTCACAAAAAGTATTTCAATAATAATAATTAAAAAACATGTGACAAAGAATTGTTTTTGAATGTTTCCATAAAATAATATGTTATTGTGTCACGTGCGTGCGTATCTAATCAAAAATCCATTTTAATTAATTTGTTCTTCCCTCTAAAAGCAAATTCTACCAATCGTGTCACTCTCTTTGCCGTTGTCCCACATACCCTGCTAGTGTTATACTCATACAAAAGTAGTGTGAATTAAGAGGTAAAATATTGTTCATGATTGGTTGAGTAGCTTCATCAATAGATGTACCATGTACTCTATAAGGCACGATCTATCATGAAGAACAATGCTCCAAATGGTAAGGGATTGTGGCTACATATTCTGAAATGAAGAGATTGAACCCACTCTCTAAGAGTTTCAGGATCACTACGGAGAAGAGACAGACATTGAGCATTTTAGACTATATTCTCTCTACAAGGATGATCCAAGTAACAATGTCACTTCCTTTTTTTGTGTGTTTACTACTATTATAATATTCAATGAATTGTAAGATAGAGTAATTTTTTGAGCGTCTCTTTTTTTGGCACACGGTAATTCCTAGCTCCAAGGTGTTTATGAAATTAGAGTTTGGTTGGCTGATTTACTATTACCCTTTTTTATGGTCATATTCTACCATGTGTTTATGTTGCTATGTTAGTCCTTATTCTAGGTATTAAGCGTAGATAAAGCAAATTATTGTACACCATGTGCTAAGTTTGCAGTAACGAAATACGTAGTTGCTTCAGGATATATATATATATATATTATATAATATATTCAAGTCCTTTGATTTGAAATCAAGGATTGAGACTATTTTCTCTCCACAAGGATGGTACTTGAAGAAAGAAGCAGTTTTAGATGATGGGGGTATAATAAAACCCCTTTATTGCCACAAGACCCACAAAAGTAGAATGTCTTAAATGTGTGCATATTTTGTGACGCCCGGTATTGAATTAGTTTCTGAAGAAATTATCAATTACAAATTTGAAAACACAAATGTATTATGGATTTTAATGATGAATTAAAAATTTTAACTGTAAAAACTTTTCATCTTTCAATGAATTTCTTTACTTAAATGAATTTGAAACATATCAAATCATAGGCTTATGAACAAACTTTACAAATTTATTGTGAACATTAACAAAATATTATCGTAACGAAATTTCCCAACATTTGAAAAATATAAAATCTTATAAATATTTCTGGAAAAACCCCAAGTATTTGTTTAATCTCTTCATTGAATAAGCGAACCGAATATTTGCTAGCAATTTTTATTACTGTGCACCAAATTAAATTTTTAATCAATTTTAATCCTTTATATGCAAATAATATGCTCCATGAAATGTTCATCAATGTCAATTTCAAAGCATTTGACAAAGTAAAAATGTTTTAAAAGTTGCAATAAAATAAAATACTCACGTTTGTCATGTTCTTGCCTATTTAATGAAACCTACAATTCTCATTAATTTTTTCTAGCCCCAAGAATCAATTAAGTCTACTATAACTGATTAACGATATTAAAATAAAATTAGGCTTTAAATCTTTTGAAAGTATCATCTTCTAACGAAGAATGAAATCGAATATGTCTCAATCGTCGCTTTGAACCCAAAACAAGAGATAATGTGATAAGGATCTCCTTACGAAGACTCTCGATTGCGGAATATTGAGAAGCACTCTGAACGAAAATTGATTGGAACAGCCTGTTGAATTCAAGAAGACAAAGACGAAATCTAGTCAAGAACACTACTTTAAGAACTTCACTAACACAGGGGACTAATTCACATGAACCCAAGCACTAGTTGCACCAAAATTAACACAAAGAATCAGAACAGTTCTAAGCACTAATCTTAAATGGATAAATTTAATGGTTTAAGTAAGGAGTATAAACTCAAAATATGAATATATGATGTATAAAGTTGTGAAATTTTTTTTCCATGGCCTCCCCTTTTTATAGGTAGGAGTTCAGACAGTACAAATAAGAAAGAAGATAGGATTCGGTACTTCCTGTCAGAAACTAGAAAGACTTATGGCAACTTTAATAAGCTAAAACCGCATCTAACTAAAATACCTAATTTACATTTAAATGATGACCATATTCATTTAAGTCATCAATCCAAATATTGGTTGAATTATTGAATGGATCTGCCATATCTAAACTTAGCACATCTAATTCTAATAAAATTAATGCAATATACTAAACCCTAAAATAAAGGCATGGCCAAAATTAACTCTTCCAATGCCAACATGACTGATTTAATGAGCCTTATTCTAAAATTAAATAAATTACAACGATCGCACTACCTCACTAAAAATCCCGGTGGGAAAAAAGGCATAGTGTTCTTCATGATGTCTTCACTATATGGAAACTCTTGAATAATTAATCCAAGACATTTTTATTTATTTTCCAACTCTTCAACATGAAGCTGATCAATCAAAACATTCAATTCTTAATTTCTAAGCTTCATTATTCTTGTAGTCATACGACCATCCATGTCACTTACATGATTCCGAACATATCATTTGAAAGTCTTATCAAGCTTTGGCATGAATTAATCTATGGAGATAGCTTTGAAATTCATATCATTCCCTCGGTCGACGAAATTTTTCTTTCTCAAAATTGAATTATCTTCAATGGTAAATGGAGATAAATTAGCAACATTGAACGTAATACTAACACTATAGGCGCAAGGCAAAGCAATCTTGTAAGCATATCATCAGATCTAGGTAGAGGATGTCAAAATTTAATGGTAATATTTCTAACTGCAAGAAAATCAATACACATATGCCAAGTTTTATTTTTCTTAGGAACTAAAAGTAGTGGTAGAGCACAAGGACTTAAAGATTAATGTACATACCCTTTTTTCCAGAAGCCTTATAACTTGTCGTTTTAACTCATTTTTTTCCTCGTGTAGCTTTGTAAGCAGGTCGGTTAGGTATCACTGAACCTGATACCAAGTGTATTTGATTTTCAGTGCCATGGATTTGTGGTAAACCATGCATTAGTTCCGCTAGAAACACATGTTCAAATTTCTGCAACCTTTTAGCAAAACGTGTAGGAATATTCACAGGCGAATCCTCCTTGTCGAAATAACTTTCTTAAAATGTATGATCACAAAAAAATAATTGTTAGTCAAATCAAAATTCATATCCCTCTCTGAAACAGAGAATAAATTACTAAAATCACTAAGTAATTCACGTCTCACCATAAAGATAGAAGGTAGAGGAGTAGGGTGTGAATATAGAGATTTAGTCGACTTACCTGGATTGGCCAAATTAGTGTTTTAAATACCTGTAAATTCAGCCTTTTTAAACCCTTAGAGGGTTTAATTTCAACCACCTCCTGGGGTTTATGTGGAAATTCTGCCAATACCCTCTTCTTGTTGATTTTCATGCACTTTTGAGCCTTGAAAACTTCTAAATGAGATACAGGAGTCGGGGTAAACTGTTCGTGATCCTTAATCACAGTCACTTTGTTGATGTAACTATCATGAACTAATTTCAATTCAAACATCCAAAGTCTACCCAACAAAAATATAACCAGCTTCCGTAGGTATAACATTGGATTAGATAGAATCATTATACTTTCCGATGGTGAAGTTAATCATGCATTGTTTAGTAACTCTAAGTCACCAAACCATTTAAATAAATGAGTTTATATGGAGATGGATGGTGGGTAACGGGCAATGGCAATGACTTATGCAGCAGTTTGGAAACAGTATTATCACATGATCCTCTATCTATAGTTTGTAAGCAATTCTTATCTTTCACAAGTCAAGAAGTACGGAAAATATTAGCACGCTTACCTCTTATTCAGCCACGTTATAATTTAAGAGCCTTGATGACACAAAGTTACCTTGTGTTTCCATATTTTGCTCACCTTGATCATCAATAGTGATATCTTCATCAGCCTCTTCTTCCCTTTCATAAAGTCGAGGCATATTAGCATATTCATCTTCGTTATTTTCTTCCTCCAGTGTTGTTATGAATTAAGCATGAGGATAATGGATCACAAATGACCTCATTCGTTATAATTAAAACACGTAGGAGTCTTATAAGTAACTATATTTGAAGAAAAAGAAATAAACTTACTTTGATATTTGCTGGACTGTTTGTTGGAGGGAGCCATCCTTCGTTCATTCAGACTAAATGTCATATTTGAATAGGGTTGTGTAGGACCACGGCCGCCTATGGAGGCTCTCAGCCTCGTTCGAAATACGAACTTTCCAAATCAAACCCTAGTCTATGATTGGAAAATCCAAAATGTGTAGTCTTTTTTGGCCTCAAGGTGTTTTAACCAATCTCCCTTTAACCAATAAGTCTCCCATTGACACATGATGATTAAACTAAACCAGTACTTGAAGATTTTCCCATAAGACCTTTTTAAATTGATTCTTTCTAAATGCATCATCTTAATTCATTCCAACTCTTCTCATGGTCAATTCAAGATCTTGCCAGTATTCATCCACAGATTGAATTCCTTGCTTCATCTCGCTCAAATAAGAATTTTGTTCCATCAAATAGTTTGATAGGTGCAACATAATATAAACAAAGCTCAATTTTTAATCTTTTCCAAGTTGCAATTGGATTCTTCCCGGCATATGATCTTGTTTCAATCAAATTTTTCCACCATTCAGTCACATAGTTTGGGAGGGAATATTACGCCACATTAGACTTTTCCTTCTCCCGATGGTTGTTGGGATCAAACAGATTCTCAATCTGTTGCTCCCAATCAAGATAACTCGCTGGATTGTACTGACCATCAAATCTAGGGATATCATATTTTAAACTCTTGATGTCCTTAAGGCGTCTTTTTTTGCGATGCTTTCTAGAAGACCCTCGGTGTGATCATCTTTTCGAAGCATGAGTAGATTCTTCTTTCGAACTAGCATAACCATGGAAAAAGTGGACGATGGGGATCCTTGTAAGAATATGATTACTTCTAAATTTATGGCTGCCTTTACCGAAAATTCACTTTGAATTCCTAATCCGAATAGGCTTTAATTGTATTTTCATATTTCGATTAGAATTTAAAGTTTCCTTTTCTTTCCAAATCAGATTTTCTCTTCTTTTCAACCCCAATTCGAAATACTTCAGCAATATATACCTTTCTAAATCATAATATTATTCCCCAAATAAGTATAATTAAGTAATAACTCCAAATTTACAAAACAGCCCCCAAACTTATAAAATTACAAAACAGCCCAAGCTTCTCACATCTAAACCCTAACTCCACGGATCTGAAACCCAAAACTTTGCTACCCATTTTCAAAAATTTTGGAACAATAGTTTCTGGTCTTTATAACGTTCTGGAACTAGAAATCTGATAAAACTCTCTCTATTCAAATGAATTTTGAGGTATTCAAGATCGTAATGATCAAGAATGTGACACTTTATCTAGAAAAAAACAAAGACTCTTGTTTTTTTGTAATGTACAATCAAGAACTCAAGTACAAATTCAAGATAACAAAATCAAATAACGATAAAAGAAAACAAATATGATTATGAGCATGCAATAATTTTTCAGAAGAGTGGATGAAAATATCACAAGCACATAATAAGCTACTAAAAACTATGAAACTTATAAAGAGGTGAAGGCGGATAATACTTGTTAACTCTCATACCCTTCAATGTCCTCCAGACTCGATGATGAAGGTGAAGGAAGATAGTAATACTGGAGTATTCTAACTCTCAAACCCTTCGCTCTCCTTCGACTCTAGATTCAATTCTCCTAGTAAGAAAGATCGAACAAACACAGTTGAAATATGAAACGAAAGAGTTTATGAATTTGTAAATAAAAATTTGAAAATTAAAATTGAAAACCCTTGTTGAATTTTTTGGCAACCAGGAGATCTTTTCCTTTGCTCTTATACCAACTAATTTGAATCTCCTTGCAAATACTTTGGATTGTGGAATATTGATAAGCAGTCTAAACGAAGGTTGATTGAAGCACCCTGTTGAATTCAAGAAGACACAGACGAAGTCTAGTCAAGAACACAACTTTAAGAACTTCAGTAATTCAAGGGACTAATTCGCATGAACCCAAGCACTAGTTGACCAAAATTAACACAAAGAATTCTAACAGTTCCAAGATCTAATCTTAAATGGAAAAACCTAATTGTTTAAGCATGGAGTATAAAATCAAAATCTGAATATATGATGTATAAAATGGTGAATAGATATGTCCATGGCCTCCCCTATTTATAGGTAAAACTTAAGCTAGTACAAATAAGAAAGAAGATGGGATTTGGTAATTCCAGTCAGAAACTGCAAAGACTTATGACAACTTTAAGAAGATAATGTCATAAATAACAAAACAAACTAATTTAAATACAAATCATGACCATATTCATCCAAGTAAATCAATCAAAATATTGGTTGAATTTTTGAATGAATCTGTTATATCTAAACTGAGCATATCTAATTCTATTCATATCAAAACTGACTATTCCAAACCTAAAATAAGGCCAAGCCGAAATTAACTATTGCAACGGCAACATGGCCGATTTAATGGGCCTTATTCAAAAATGAAATAAATAAAAATGGTCACACTTCCTCACTAAAAAAACTAGTGGGAAAAGGAGCATAGTGTTCTTCATGAATTTTGAAACACTGAACAATTAATCCAAGATAGTTTTTATTTATTCTTCAACTCTAAACCATGAAGATGATCAATCAAAACATTGAACACTGCATGATGGAGATGGCAGGACTACTACCACCATAGATAAAGACATTCCACGACTTGATCAAACATTCAAGGGTTATATTCGAGATCCTTCAAGTGACATGGCTGGTCCGATGAAAAGGTTAAGAACAAAGATTAGAGATGCAAAATTGAGTGCCTTGTAAAAAAAATTCATAAAATTTGAGAAATAAAAAATCATTGTTATTTTAAAAAAAAAATTGAATGTGTCATGTGTGTTCATATTATATGACGCCCCAGCCCAATACTCAAGGGATTTTTATCATAATACAAAGTGTTCATCAATATTAATTTGAAAACATGTGACCAAGAAAAAATGTTTTAAATGTTTCAATATAATAATATGCTATAGTGTGTCACGTGCTTGCATATTAAATGGATTTTTTTAATTCCTATTAATTTGTCATGCCTCAATAGTTGATTAAATTCTTCGATAACATAAGTTTATCGGAACATCATTTGGAGGTAGTTGATTAAACTCTTCGATAACATAAGGTTATCGGAACATCATTTGGAGGTAATAACTATTGAAACTCGGGCACAAAATTACATGTTATCAATGGAAAAAAACTAATGCCTGGATAATGGAAAAAAATAACCTCATCAGTTGGAACTTAGTATTTGTATGGATATAAAGTTGTGAATGACTTAAAGTGTTAGACAATTGGGAGATATTTTCTCTGATAAATTTTTTGTAGGGTCCAATTTTCATGGATTCAGAGATGGAACCCACAAGAAAGTAAATTTCACTCTCAAACATCAAACATGACTATAAAAAAACCCACAAATAGTATGAGAATTTACTAAAAGATGATTATATAATGTAATCACCACATACCAATTGGTACCAGTGTAAACCACATCAAATCATCCATACTATATCATACAAATATAGCATATCTTATGAATATAAATATCTCACTTCAAAATTGACCACTAGACCATGTGAATGAATAACCCCCGTTTTAGCTGCACCTTGAAGCAGTAGAAAGTTGGGCTTAACCCCACTGTGGCACGTAATTCCTACTTGTTTTGGTTGTCATTTAATATATTTTTTTATCATTGCATATAATAATTTTATTTTTATTTTTATCATTCACTACATTCCAAGGGACAGTGAAAATTTTGGGCCCTTCCATTGACCCGTTGATGCCCGAATCTGAACAACATGGTTGTGGAAATGTAAATTATATAGGTGTATCTCCAATTTCTCATTCTAACTTCTGCCACTTTCTTGGAGGGACCTAACTGCAAAAAATAAAAAGTTTACCGACTTTGCCAAAATCAATTTCGGTGGTACCGGAAGTTAATACAATTTCATGTATATTTTTAAATTTCAATTTGTATTTTCTAATACACTATTAATTTTTATAAAAGTGACTTTCATTCTTGTTGTCAAACGCGAGCTCATTTATTATGCTAGTGGGCTGAAATTATTAAACCAATATTCAAGTAAGCCAACATCTGTTGCAATTCGACCGTAAGTGAAAAATGCGCAGGCAGCACCTGACCGTGCTCGCCCGCATACTAGACAGTGCACTTGCGTCCAGATCTCCGCACCAGGGATCCAAACCGTGCGATGTTCCTGCCCGGAAGACACGGCCTCCGCGCCAGCTCCGCCCCGGCCGTCCAGCACTCACGCACCCGGTATCTTGAATTTCTCGGCCTTCTCCTCACATACGTCAATTTCCCAATGGCTTGTGTAATCTCCTCCTTAGACATCCCCGAACCTTCACCTTGATTGTGGGGTTTATTACCAAGCCTTGGTTATTGTGGTTGTGGTGGATGATATGGTTGTTGGGGAGGGCGGTAAGGTTGAACATTTTAGCCTCCTTGTGCATTCCCATAACGAAGGTTTGGGTGACCTGGGTTAGCCGTATTGTAAAGCTGATTTTGATAACCTCCACTTCCTTGATACTCTTGGTACCCTTGATTTTGGGAACCTTGGTTTTGATATCGTTGCCCTCCTTGATACCCCATGACACTCACTTCTTCCACATAATCATCCTGCAAAGTGGGACATGCGTCCGCAGGATGTGGAGAAGAGCAAATCTCACAAGACTTGACATGAGGTTTATACCAGGATTGATTCATCAATGCCTTGACAATAGAAGTAAGATTCAACACTTGGTCTTCGAGATTTCCATGGTTGGAAGAAGCACTTGCATTTTTAGAATTTTGCCGCTTCAAATCGGCCCTCGAGCTAAACTTTCTTGACTCCTCGGCTAGATTCTCATAAAGTTCCATAGCTTCCCCATAGGATTTTGTTGCAAGATAACCACCACATGCTCCCCCCCACTAGAAATTGATCTTGATCGAGAAGACCATTGTAGAAGTAATAGACTAAATCCCCATCTGAATAGCCATGGTATGGACTACTTGCAAGAAGTTTCTTGAACCTCTCCCAATAGTCGTAAAAAGACTCCTCGTGCAATTGAATTATGTTGATAATATCCTTCTTCAAAACGGCGGACTTTGAGGCCGGGAAGTACTGGGAGAGAAACTTCTTCTTCAACTCGATCTATGAAGTAATGCTTCCAGGTGGAAGATAATGTAGCCAATCCCTTGCGGTATCTCGCAATGAAAATGGAAAGGCCTTAAACATGTAGTCGTTCACTCCATCAAGAAGCATCCCATTACACACCATATAGAAATCAAGGAGGTGCTTGTTAGGATCTTTCCCTTGCCTACCAAGGAAGAACGGTAGCAAGTGTATCAATCCAGAATTCAATTCAAAATGGACATGAGCTCCAACCACCAGATAAGTGATACACATAGGTTGGTGCTAAAGATTAGGAGTCATAGCCTCCCGCATTGGAACTTGCCTCACTAGGATGTTCCTCCCTTGAAAGGGAGGATGTTGAGGTACTACTTCCAGAATTTCACCCTCTTGTTCCTTGGGATGATCCATTGAGGTAGAAGACGTTGCAAAATGTTCACTAGAAGAGTTCTTATGCACACTTTCCACCAAAAGCCTCCAAGCCCTTTTCAAGTTCAATTCCAACTCTGGCTCATAGTGTAGGGGTTCTTATGAAGAGGATCGAGTATGAACCATACCCCAAGAACTCGAACAATATGTCTCCAAGAAAAACAAAGATCAAATAAAAGTAAACTTAAAAATATGGACAACTAGCACATATCCACACATAATATGCTCAAACACTTAAAAATAAAACGCCTCTTCCCCGACAGTGGCGCTAAAATTTGGGAGGTCGTCACCGCACCTCTCAAAGATACAATTTATAAGCCCAAAGTGTTTACTAAATACAACTAAGTAGATAGTTTGGATAGTCGGGGTCCTCCACAAGGAAGAGAGATTTTCCTAAGGGTTCATGCATATAGGGGTGGATATAATCCTTGTGCATTCCCATAAGGGAGGTTTGGGTGACCTGGGTCAGCCGCATTGTAAAGATGGTTTTGGTAACCTCCACTTCCTTGAAACTCTTGGTACCCTTGATTTTAGAACCTTTATTTTGATACCCTTGGCCTCCTTGATACCCCATGACACTCACTTCTTCCACATAATCATCTTGTAAAGTTGGACATGCATCTGTGGGATGCAGAGAAGAGCAAATCTCGCAAGACTTGACATGAGGTTTATCCCTAGATTAAGTCTTCAATTCCTTAACCATAGAAGTAAGATTCGACATTTGGTCTTCCAGATTTCCATGGTTGGAAGAAGCACTTGCATTGTTAGGATTTTGCCTCTTCAAATTGGCCCTCGAGCTAAAGTTTCTCGACTCCTCGGCTAGCTCCTCATAAAGCTCCATAGCTTCCCCCTAGGATTCGGTTGCAAAAGAACCACCACATGCTCCCCCTCACTAGCTTTTGATCTTGATCAAGAAGACCATTGTAGAAATAGTAGACTAAATCCTCATCCGAATAGCCATGGTATGGACTAACTGCGAGAAGTTTCTTGAACATCTCCCAGTAGTCGTAAAAATACTCCTCGTGCAATTGAATGATGTTGCTAATGTCCTTCTTCAAAATGGTGGACTTTGAGGCTGGGAAGTACTTGGAGAAAACTTCTTCTTCAACTTAATCCATGAAGTATGCTCCCGGGTGAAAGATAATGTAGCCAATCCCTCGTGGCATCTCATAATGAGAAGGGAAAGGCCTTAAACATGTAGAGCTCCTTGTTCACTCCATCGAGAATCATCCCACTACACACCATATAGAAATCAAGGAGGTGCTTGTTACGATCTTCCCCTTTCATACTAAGGAAGGACGGTAGCAAGTGTATCAACCCGGACTTCAATTCGAAATGGTCGTGAGTTCCAACTGCCAGATAAGTGATACACATAGGTTGGTGATCAAGATTGGGAGCCATAGCCTCCCGAATTGAAACTTGCCTCACCGGGATGTTCCTCTCTTGAAGGGGAGGATGTTGAGGTACTCCCCTGGGAATTTCACCCTGTTGCTCCTCAGGATGATCCATTGAGGTAGAAGATGTTGCAAAATGTTCCCTAGGACAATTCTTATGCACACTTTCCAACGAAAACCTCCTAGCCCTTTTCAAGTTCAATTCCAACTCGGGGTCGTAGTGTAGGGGTTCTTGTGAAGAGGATCGAGTACGAACCATACACCAAGAACTCGAACAATATGCCTCCAAGAAAAACAAAGATCAAGTAAAAGAAAACTAAAGAATATTTACAACTAGCACATATCTAGACATAATATGCTCAAACACTTAAAAATAAATGCCATTTCCACGGCAGCGGTGCCCAAATTTAGGAGGTCGTCGTTGTACCTCTCAAAGAAATAATTTATGAGCCCAAAGTGCTAACAAAATACAACTAAGTAGATAATTTAGCAAGTCGGGGTCGTCCACAAGGAAGAGGGATTTTCCTAAGGGTTCATTCATATAGGTGTGGATATAAGCCTAGGTAAAGATAGATACATACATATATATATATATATAAAAGAATGTAAAGAGGGGGGTTTTGGTTGGTTTTCTAAGTTATGAATTGAAAGACAACACAACTATCAAAGTAAACTAATTATGCTAACATGCAACAAGCTACTAAAAACATGGTAAAATCATAATTAACAAAGCCTTGGGGCAATTGATTCCACTTCCAAACCACTTATAGATACTAGACTCATTCACTCATTCCTTCACATTCATTGCCTATGGGGAATGCTATTATTTCCGTTTTGAAGATCAACATTCATTTCTTCTTAATTGTAATTCACAAAAACGTTCAATAACCATTTGCAGACCTTGTTGATAAGCACGTTAGACAAACAACGCCTAAAGGTATTTCATCAATGGCATTATACACAAATAACAATATATTTGATAACAACTACAAGCATTTTACCAAATTCCTAACCATGTAACCAAACAAAGCATTTATTAGACTATACCTAGAACAAAAAACATTAAATGTTCAATCTTTCATTGCTGCCTTAGGAAAAATATGATAACAAACAACATTAAAATACTCATCTAGCAATATTAACAGCATTCACCCAACAAGGAGTTCTAATTCCATGTTCTTGGATTTTCATGTCAAAGATCTAAGAAATTGTACACTTTCCTAACACCCTAGCACTTAATCATACAAACACTTCATATTCTCAAACAACCCATAGCATAAATGAAGTAAAACTCAACATCAAGAACACAATAAATGATAAATAACAAATGCTTCAAGAAAGAGTGAAATAGAGGTTCTTACTACATTAGTTTGGAGGCTTCAATCCAATGCTCCCAAGGAGTTAATTAAGCTAGATTACAACAACCCATAACTAATCTACAAAAACCATGAAAAGAAAAAAGAAAATGGAGATCTAGGGTTTTTGGAGAGTAAATTTTGGCCAAGAAAAGTTGGGGAATGAAGATAAGGAGGGGGTATTAATAGTCCCCAAAAAAGGTGATAAGAATGGTCAATGTTGGGAGCTGGCATGGAAACCGCTTGCGCGGTTAAGATCACTGGCACGGTCTTAGCGTGGATGATGGAGTGCTGGCTCACACGGTTAAGCGCGCGGGTGCACACGGTTTTCAGTCTGAAGGCCCGTTTTGCTACATTTTTGGGGGCGTGGGCGCATGGTTGAGTGCCCGGTCATCTTCAGCCGGCCGGTCTTCTTGTCGGTCGGCTTGCCGTCGTTTTCCAAATCCGTACTTTTCTTCTACCAAATTGTATTGGCCTTCATTTCTAAACCCTTATTTCCTGCTGAATATTCATTCTTCAATCCTTCATCATGAACATGACCATAAAATACCTTCCGTAAACACTTTAAACTAGAGACTTAGGATACAACTCCTAAATTGTTCTTACCAATGAAGCATCCATTATTCTTACACAAAAGCTTAATCTATTACAAATATGGGCTTCCAATGTGCTAAAAAGATATGAGCACATCACTCATAAGGAAACAATTCCATTAGATTCAAAGTAGGTTACAAAATGAAGGATTTAGACACGAAAACCGAAAACGGTCATCTAAACCCCTTATGATGTAATCCTACCTAAATCTAGCAATCTTCCAACAAAAAGTTAACAAAAGAGATGTTAAATGATTCGAAAAATACATACATTTGATGTCTCATCAATCCCTCACACTTAAACCTTTACTCGTCCTAGAGTAAACAAGAACAAGCAAAGAGCTAAGCGTGAACTAGTATGCAAAGGTTTTTCCAAAACACCCAACATCATATTCCTAGACTACCCACATCCCAAAGGCTATGATAATCCAAACATCCAAACCATACCAAGAATGACGTATAAATATATATCAAGCTAACTTACTCTACCCAAAAGGCTACCAAATAGACAAATAAAGAGAAGTATAAAATTTTCAATTTCTCTCATTTTGCCTAGGAGCCCTCTCGGGTTTTCATCCTAGCTTCACACTTTTTTTTTCTTTTTCAATGCTCACCCTCACCTTTTTCCACACCATTTGTCCTCTCATTTTTACATAGTTTTCCCTTTCGGGTTTTCAACCTATCCGGGCCTCCCACTTTTTCCTAAGTTGCCCTCTCGGGTTTTCAACTTAGCATGCTTCTCTTTTCTTTTTATTTTCTCTTTTTTATAAATTAAATAAAAATGCTCTCAAAAGAGCTATTTTCGACTACTAACTAAAAAACTAAAAATAAGTATCATCTTATTCCCCTCCGCACACTTAAAGTTTGCATTGTCCCTAATGCAAATAAACATTCTAGGACACGTGTTAAGAAGAGAAAATGGGAGAATACTCACAATATAAAATCAAAATATACCCTTACTGGCACAATCAGAAGATCTAATGAGAAAATCACCACTACCAAAATATACTCTACCCACAACCTCTCATGAAGCAAGTCCAATCACTATTATACATAACAACTCGAGGAAAGCATTGAAATCACAATCAAGGGAGAGGTACCTCATTGGTTTCGAGTTGTGTTTCCGGTTAAGTAGGTTTGGGTAGTATTTGGAGGTGGTAAGGAAGAGATGGGCACTTTTGACAAGGAGAAATGTTTGACTGTCGCAGATCCCACAATTTGGGGGTTTTTTCGACCTCCTTGGTTGAAAATTCTAGCATCCATAGACCATGCAAGTCTACACGGTTCATGAGTTGGACTTGTCCTACCCCGTTTGCTCACTTTTTCTCCTTGCTCATTTTCTTCAAAACCAAGTGCTTCCTACAAAACAATCATGCACACCAAGAAAAATATTGCTCCAAAAGTACGAAAATAATATGATCAAAACCAAGATTTTTTAATGTCGTCGGCACGACTTCGGAAAGAAAAAAATTGAAAAACAATAATAACGAAAATAAAGTTACATCAATGGAATGTCACAAGTGGTACCCGGATGATCAAAACCAAGCTTGTTTAACGTCGTCGGCAAAACTTACCCCCTTCTTGGAGTTTACTCACAAACTGGATCAAGAAGATGAACATCTTCCCTTTTTCCAGTACAAAGCTCTCGTGGTAAAGTTTCAAACGTTTCCCATTCACCTTGAAGGAGTTGGACTTAGCTCGATCTAAAATTTCCACCGCACCATGCGGAAAAACTTTCACCACTT
>JAULKJ010049811.1:0-16694 GCA_032355405.1 Rubia balearica
TCCGTGTTGCAACCAAAAATGCACATTGTTCTTCATTTCTCATGAACCGGTAACATTTGGTGAATTTATCTTTTGGAATAATGCTCTATGAAAAGAATATCTTCTATGATTTTATTGTTGATAAACAGGTGTATCTTTTAGATTTTGATGAATAATTTTATGAAAAGAACTAGAGAAGGTCTAGAGTTACCGTACTCTTTGTTTTCATATCATATTTATGATTAGTTACAAAGCATTAAATTTTGTTACCTGTACAATTGTTTCATATATATACATTTTACTGATTGCTTGTTGAATTTTTTGGATTACTTCTTCCCCTTTAGAACTGCATATTGGATGGTCCCCCTGCTACAACTAGGGAAAAGCTTGAGGAATGGATTCCTAGAGGCAAAAGCTTTAGGATTCCTCATTTTCTTCCCGAAGCGTATTTATTAAAGGTAATTGAATATCCCGTTTCTTGATTGTATATCTTTGTTTGTCGCACGGGTTTTATACATTTTAGGGAAAATGGGCAGGAATGTTCTTGTTGATGGTCATACCTTGGTTTGCTGATAGTTTTCCTGTACGATGCTAGTGTGATTTTTCTGGCCTCTGGTATTGAGTTGTGAATTATCTTTTCTTGTCATCTTTTATAGAGTTATTTAGATTGTTGAGAGTAGCATATTACTTAAAACATTTATTTTCTTGTACTTTTTTATAAAATCAGTAAAAGGAAGAGGGGGCACTTGAAGTTTATTTATATTTACCTAGAACAACTTCAACAGTTAATATTTTTTATCAAAAAAATAGTGAATATATTGCGATACTGACATTTGACTGCTTTGCTTTTCCATCTTTTTGGGTCTATAGCTTCAGCCTCAAAAGGAAATTTTTGAGAGTGATATGTTTCAAAATCTCAAGCATCTAGAGTTATTGACTGGATTCTCGCCAGATGATGTTCTCGGGCTGCAACCTCTGTTTGAAAGCAGTCCAGAACTTGAGTCTATGGTCCTTGTCTCTCATTATGAATCTTCCAATGATGTAAGTATTTATTTATGCCTAGCATCCACTCTTTTTTTTTGGTTTGGGTATACTCAATATATCTTCTTTATTCACTTCTTGATGTTTACATGCTTGATTTCCCACTGCTCAGGACGACATTGAATGGTTAAAGACTAATCGCATTGTTTTCTATCTGCCTTGCCTTAAGTTTGTGGAGATTAAGGCCTTTGGGGCAACTAAGAATCAAATGTATGTCGTCGACCTTCTGAAGTATTTTGGAGGAGAGTTGGAAACAATTGTTGCATATCCTAAAGAGGTGAATGAAAGATCACAGCCGCGTGTCATTCTTTATGAACGGCATGAATCTGACGTGATGGATCAGTTCGATCACATGTTTTAGAGAATGCAGTTGTGTTATATATTTTGGGAGGACAAACAATCCGGAGTTTCTAACAACTTGTAGTATTAAATATGCAACTATTTTTTGCCTTTTATGATAAATGTTTGCATTGGAGTTTTGTTTTTTTTCTTGGAAAAAAAAGGGTTTTGTTTGTTTGAATTCTCCTCCTTCTTTACTTTTCCCCCTCTGTAACACTAAAATCAAATTTTAAAAAAACCTCCCTAACATACTAGATGTATTTGCCAACCAATTTTTTTCTTATTTATTACATGGGAATTTTGCTGTTTAACTTTAGCAGCAATATCTTAAAAATAATTCCACAAATGGGAATATTAATCAGGGTTACTTCTTCTTCCAACAATTTTGTTCGTTGCCTCCATAACGATTGACTCTTCATCATCGAAACTTGCAGATGTGGTGGACAGTAGAACCAGAAGGAGGTTTCAATCTGATTCATATCAATGATTGATAGTGTTAATCACCTGGGGGATTGCAAATATAATTTTTTAATATTATTAATCTATTCAAATTTGGAAACACTAAAAAATAACCTATAAATTCTAAATGGTTACATTTAAGTCCTATTCATTTCAAACTCTCATTCAAAAGTTTTTAATATAAATTAACATTTAGGGTATTTTTTTGAAGTTGCAAGTCAAAATTAGAATTAGAATATGTATCCAAATGGATTAAAATTGATTTTTTTTATAAAAAAAAAAAGTGTATTCAAAATAAGGTGTAATTCTGCAATATTAATTTTCACAAACACTTGTTTTAGATAGTCTAAACTTTAGGCTAGGGTTCATTGTGCAATTATTGCAAGTTTCATTTGGAATGGAGTTTTTTTATAAAATATCCTAATAAATCTAGGGACATAATGTGCAATTATCAAATATATTATATATTACAAATTTCCATTTCATTTTTTTCAACCAATCGGAAATCTCCTCTCGCCGATCAAAACGGCCACATAACGTCGGCCTCTGGCATTTCATGAAATTTCAGTGATCAGCTCTTCCGTCAAATTTCCACAGTCTCCACCTCAGATCTCTGTCACAAAAACCTCCGCCTTCGTGTTGTTCCCTAGCTAGCCAGTGTGTCGATTCACGGTGATTCTCCAGAGGCGATGAGCATAGGCATCTTCCTTCTGCGATGGCGATGGTGCCAAAGTTGAGTCTGCAGCTGCGGAGGTTGAGTCACTATGAGTCTACGGAGAAGCTAGGGATTGTAGAGGTCGCGGCGGAGCTATAGATTGTGGAGATCGCGACAAAGCAATGAGGTAAGGGAAATTGCAGAGTCACGATGATAGAGGGTTTGCAGATCAATCGAGCGCGTGTGATTCATGCCCGACAGTGACATGTGCACTTCACACACGGACAACAAATGGTGTTTTGCGGTGTTTTTTTCTTTTAACATTCTTGAATTTTCTTTTAATTTTTATTATAATGTATTTCAAGTTCCATGAATGTTTAACTATATGGAGTTTTATGTAACCATGATGGTGTTTAAAGATATATCCCACATCGAATTATTACAAGGATTATAACTAATATATAATATCTTGGGTCACCTCCACTTAGTATCAATTGGTTTTAAGATGGAAGCCCAAGATACATTTAAATTTAACATTGTATCAGAGCCAGGTATTTGGGACTTTATTGGACCGAGTTGGGTTTATTGGAACGGTGTGTGGATCCCCTTTAATTGGATCTGATATGGGCCGTGGGGGTGTTTCCACGTTGGCACGTGAGGGGGCTTGTTGAAAGATATATCTGACATCAGTTTCTTACACGGATAATAACTAATATATAAGATTTTGGGTCACCTCCACTTAGACATTAGTTTCCGTCAATGATAATAACTAATATTTAAGGTCTCGGATCACCTCCACTTAGTGCCAATTAGTTTTAAGATGGTAGCCCAAGATACCTTGAAATTTAACATCAGTGTTTAACTATTTTAATTCCATGTGTATTTTTATTTAATGTTTTAACTAATTTATTTTGATACATTCCTTGTTCGACTAAGTTGACACAATTTCCATATTCATATGTTTTTATTAGATTGTCACCTTTCATTTTATGGGGAAAAGTGAGTCATTAGCAAACTCTCATTAAGATTTTTTACTCTCCTCATTCAATTCTCTATACACATTTCACTTGAAAAAAAACAACACCTAAACCTATGGTTCCAAACATAGAAGAACGGAGGGAGTAATAAAATGATGTCAAAAAAATACTTTTCTATCATATACATAATATATGTTTTCCAGAATAGATAGTGTACTTGACTTGAATAGGTGCGTGCATGTTTAAACTAGTACAATTATTGCTTGAAGTTTGTCTAGCAAGAAACCTCATTCTGTATATGGAAAACACACAGGAAACATGCAGAATGTTGGGTACGTCGGAATACGTTTAAAGGATTATGAAGTTAAACTTTTTTCGTTGTTATATAAATCTGAAACATATCTCGCATTTTGCATGTTTTCAACGTGTTATGTTTAACTATATATGTGTCTATATATATATATATTAAATGGGATATCTATATATATATATATATTAAATGGGGTCTCTACTTAGGTAATATATAAATATACACATTTGAGTTCTTATATCTTGCAAGGTTAAACAAGCACACACATATTTACACATACATGTGCAAGAATTATGATCTAGACCTTTTAATTTGGTATTCAATTTTCCAATAATATTTTTTCATAAACAAAAATCACAAGAATGGGAGGAAAAACTAATATAATGATGTCAAACAAAATACTTTTCTATAATATACATAATATATGGTTTCTAGAATAGGTAGTGAATGCATATTCATACTTTCCTTGAATAATTTACAAACGTGTTTGGGAAATCAGATTGACATGATTTAAATAACTTTGTTGGCCAATTATATTTTGACTTTTAATAAATACTATGAATCTCCAAGCTCTAGGTTTCTCTATCCGGGTCTTATCGATTTTATTTAAAATAGCACTCTTATTCGTCTTCTTGACCACTTCAATTCGACTTGGAGCATTAAATGCATTATATTTTGAATTAAATGTGAAGCTTTTCTAGTGAGAAAATTTATTTTTTGTATACTATTAAATTCTACCTGTGTTGCTGGACATGGTCAAGATTCCGTCGGTGGAGAGGTAAGCAATTAGTCGCGCCCACAGTCTTGGACAGAAGAAATTGTTGCACATCTATTACTTGATGACCGCGGGAACTACTGAAGGGGACAATAACTACTTGAGACAGGTGAAGAAGGGCAGGTTATTCAACCTATTTTTTGCTCCTACATATATGAGAAGGAGAAGGAGCAGTGCAACTTCAAATCTTAGTTCGTGCACATGCATAGTTAAACAAGTGTGTGCAGGTTGAAACTAGTACAATTAATGCTTGAAGTTTACCTAGCAATAAATCTCATTCTATAAATGGAATAACACACAGGAAACATGCAGAATATTGGGTACGTCGGAATCAATTGAAAGGATTATGAAGTTTCACTTTTTTCATAGTTATATATATATATCAAAAACATGTGTCACATTCTGCATGTTTCCAACGTTTTATGTTTATCTATATAAATGTATGTATGTGTGTGTGTGCATATATATATATATATTAAAGGGGGTCTCTAGTTAGGTAAAATATAAATATACACATTTGAGTTCTTATATCGTGCAAGGTCAAAAAGGCATGCACATGTTCACACATACATGTGCAAGAATTGATATCTAGACCTTTTAATTTGGTATTGAATTTTCCAATAAAATTTTTTTGGAACCAAAATTCACAACAATGGAAGTAAAAAACTAATATAATGGTGTGAAACAAAATACTTTTCTATCATATATAATATATGGTTTCTAGAATAGATAGTGAATGCATATTCATACTTTCCTTGAATAATTTACAAATGTGATTTGGAAATTATATTGACATGATTTAAATAATTTTGTTTGTTAATTATATTTTTACTTTTAATAAATAAATTGAATCTCCAAACTATATGTTTCTCTATCTGGTTCTTATCGATCTTATTTAAAATAGCACTCTTGTTCGTCTCCTTGACCACTTCAATTGGACTTGGAGCATTAGCTGCATTATGTTTTGAATTAAATTTGAAGCATTTCAGCTGAGAAAATTTATTTTTTGTATAATATTAAATTGAAACTGTGTTGCTGGACATGGTCTAGATCCGTCGGTGGAGAGGCAAGCAATTAGTCGCGCCCACAGGCTTGGACAGAAGAACGTGGTGCACATATATTACTTGATGACCGTAGGAACTTTTGAAAGGGACAATAAGTACTAGAGACGGGTGAAGAAGGCAGGTTATTAAACCTATTTTTTGCTCCTACATATAGGAGAAGGCGATGGAGCAGTGCAGCTTCAAATCTTAGTTCATGCACGTGCATAGTTAAACATCTGTGTGAATTTTGAAACAAGTACAGTTAATGATTGAAGTTTACCTAGCAATAAATTTCATTCTATAAATGTAATTACACACAGGAAACATGCAGAATGTTGGGTACGTCGAAATCAATTGAAAGGATTATGAAGTTTCACTTTTTCGTTGTTATATATATCTAAAACATGTGTCACATTCTGCGTGTTTCCAATGTGTTATGTTTAACTATATAAATGTATGTGTGTGTATATATATATATTAAAGAGGGTCTCTAGTTAGGTAAAATATAAATATACATATTTGAGTTCCTATATCGTGCAAAGTTAAAAAAGCACGCACTTGTTCACACATACATGTGCAAGAATTATGATCTAGACCTTTTAATTTGGTATTAAATTTCCCAATAATTTTGTTTTCAGAAACAAAAGTCACAACAATGGGAGGAAAAAATTAATATAATGATATAAACAAATACTTATTTGTCAAATACACATTATATGGTTTTTAGAATAGATAGTGAATGCATATTCACACTTTCCTTGAATAATTTACAAATGTGGTTCCGAAATAAAAATGGACATGATTTAGATAATTTTGTTGGCCGATTAGATTTTTTACATTTAATAAATGTGATGAATCTCCAAGCTCTAGGTTCGCTATCCGGCTCTTATCGATTTTAGTCAAAATATCACTCTTGGTCGTCTTCTTCACCACTTCAATTCGACATGGAGCATTAGCTGCATTATATTTTGAAATAAATTTGAAGCATTTTAGCTGAGAAATTATTATTTTTGTATAATATTAAATTCAACCTGTGTTGCTGGACGTGGTCTAGATTCCGTCAGTGGAGAGGAAAGCAATTAGTCGCGCCTTCAGGCTTGGACAGAAGAAAGTGATGCACATCTGTTACTTGATGACAGCGGGAACTAGTGAAGGGGATGGTAAGTACTAGAGACAGGTGGAGAAGGACAGGTTATTCGACCTAATTTTTTGCTCTTTCATATAGGAGAAGGCAAAGGTGCAGTGCAACTTCAAATCTTAGTTCATGCACGTGCATAGTTAAACAAGTGTGTGCAGGCTTAAAATAGTACAATTAATTCTTGAAGTTTACCTAGCAAGACCTTATTAAATAAATGGAATAACACACAAGAAACATGTAGAATGTTGGGTACGTCGGAATCAATTTAAGATTATGAAGTTTCACTTTTTTCGTTGTTATATATATCAAAAACATGTGTCACATTCTACATGTTTCCAACGTTTTAGGTTTAACGATATAAATGTATGTATATATATATATATATATATTAAAGGGGGTCTCTAGTTAGGTATAATATAAATATACATATTTGAATTCTTATATCGTGCAAGGTCAAACAAGCATGCACTTGTTCACACTTACATGTGCAAGAATTATGATCTTGACCTTTAATTCGGTATAAAATTTCCCAATAATTTTTTTCTCGAAAACAAAAATCACAACAATGGGTGGAAAACACTAACATAATGATATAAACATATACTTTTCTATCAAATACATATTATATGGTTTTTAGAATAGACAGTGAATGCATATTCATACTTGCCTTGAATAATTTACAAATGTGGTTGGGAATCAAATGACATGATTTAGACAATTTTGTTGGCCGATTAGATTTTTACATTTAATAAATATGATGAATCTCCATCCTCTAGGTTTCTCTATCCATTTTTAATCAATTTTAGTCAAAATATCACTCTTGGCCATCTTCTTCACCACTTCAATTCGACATGGAGCATTGCTGCATTATGTCTTGAATTAAATTTGAAGCATTTCAGCTGAGAAAAATTATTATTTTTGTATAATATTAAATTTGTCCTGTTTTGCTGGATGTGGTCTAGATTCCGCCGATGAAGAGGCAAGAAATTAGTCACTCCCTCAGGCTTGGACAGAGGAAAGTGGTGCACATCTATTACTTGATGACAACGGAAACTTGTGAAGGGGGCGATAAGTACTAGAGACAGGTGGAGAAGGACATGTTATTCGACCTATTTTTTTGCTCCTACATATATGAGAAGGAGAAGGAGCAGTGCAGCTTTAAATCTTTGTTCGTGCACATGCATAGCTAAACAGGTGTGTGCAGGTTGAAACTATTACAATTAATTCTTGAAGTTTACCTAGCAAGAAATCTCATTCTATAAATGGAATAACACACAGGAAACATGAATTATATTGGGTACGTCGGAATCAATTGAAAGGATTATGAAGTTTCACTTTTTTCAGGGTTACGTATATCAAAAATATGTGTCACATTCTACATGTTTCCAACGCGTTTTGTTTAACTATATAAATGTATGTATGTGTGTGTATATACATATATATATATATATATATATATATATATATATATATTAAGGGGGGTCTCTAGTTAGGTAAAATATAAATATACATATTTGAGTTCTTATATCGTGCAAGGTCAAAAAAGAACGCACATGTTCACACATACATGTGCAAGAATTATGATCTAGACCTTTTAATTTGGTATTAAATTTTCCAATATTTTTTTGGAACAAAAAATCACAACAATGGGAATAAAAAACTAATATAATGATGTGAAACAAAATACTTTTCTATCATATGTAATATATGATTTCTAGAATAGATAGTGAATGCATATTCATTCTTGTCTTGAATAATTTACAAATATGATTGGGAAATTAGATTGACATGATTTAAATAATTTTGTTGGTTAATTATATTTTAACTTTTAATAAATAATGTGAATCTCCAAGCTCCATGTTTCTCTATCTGGTTCTTATCGATCTTATTTAAAATAGCACTCTTGTTCGTCTCCTTGACCACTTCAATTGGATTTGGAGCATTAGCTACATTATGTTTTGAATTAAATTTGAACCATTTCAGCTGAGAATTTTATTTTTTTTGTATAATATTAAATTTGTCCTGTTTTGCTGGACATGGTCTAGATTCCGTCGGTGAAGAGGAAAGAAATTAGTCGCGCCCTCAGGCTTGGACAGAAGAAAGTGATGCACATCTATTACTTGATGATAGTGGGAACTAGTGAAGGGGACGATAAATACCAGAGATAGGTGGAGAAGGACAGGTTATTCGACCTGGTTTTTTGCTCCTGCATATAGGAGAACGCAAAGGAGCAGTGCAGCTTCAAATCTTAGTTCATGCACGTGCATAGTTAAACAAGTGTGTGCAGGTTTAAAATAGTAAAATTAATGTTTGAAGTTTGCCTAGCAAGAAACCTTATTCTATAAATGGAATAACACACAAGAAACATGTAGAATGTTGGGTACGTCATAATCAATTTAAAGGATTATGAAGTTTCACTTTTTTCGTTGTTATATATATCTAAAACATGTTTCACGTTCTGCATGTTTCTAATGTGCTATGTTTAACTATATTTATGTGTGTGTGTGTATATATATAATTTTTTAATCAAACTCATATTAATGGAGGGATGTTTATTAGGGTCCCCAAACCTAACCAAATATCTTGACTTTTTACAAAAGGGAGCAAAAAGGCAAGATTGTTGCGACTTGATCTGTTGTTCTATTAATAAAAATAACGGACATAGATGGAAATTGAAAATGATTGCATTGTTTGCACCTCCATCCCTTGTGTTAATGCTAAAACCTTGCCATATTTCCAATTTCTCTGTATGGTTTGGTGGATGTATTCCTCTGGATTTTTGGTTGTTTCTAGGTTCTAAAATCCTGGAAATTCTTCTGAATTTGTGAACCAAAAAAGTGACTTGTACATGGACAGGTGTTGTGCCCTTTCTTCTGTCTGCTTGAGATTTGGCTGCACACTTCAAGTGAACCGAAAAAGGGATTTGCTCATGCTCCGAATTCTGCAGGACTTCTCCTTTTTTTTAACTAAGTGAATAATATGCAAAAACTTTTATCAGTAGTATCCATTCAGTTAACTCTTATGTTAGGCACATTTAACCTTTCAAGGTGTAAAAAATATTTTGTTTTCTAATCTGGCTGAGCATATATCAGTGTGTGAGATTGCGAATTTCCTTTATCAGCCTGTTTGTCTAAAGCATCCACAAGCTGATTCCCTTCCCTCAGAATATGAGAGAGCTAGGATTCGGATAGGGATCTGTGTAGTGTGTGTTCAATGTCAAAGTGTTGCCATGTAGCTTTATAAGGATCCCTAATGCCCTGGAAACCATGTATACTATCAGTTTCTATGGTGAACTGATTACTCCCCAAGGTTGTTGCCTTGTAGGTCTTTACAACAGCTTGGGACTTCTCTCACTAAGCACAAAAGCCTGGGACTTTTCTTCAACTTAGTTATTCTCTACAGCCTTGTTTTGATTTTCTACATCCTTTTGTTTCTGGGAAACTGAGATACCAGATGTATTGTTTGTGTGGTTTGCTTTCTTCCAGGTGGCTTTTTGATCATTTTTAGTGGCAGGTTTTAGATATAGTTTGGCTTGAGGATGAGTTGTGGGTTCAAAATCCTACAATTGGCCATATCATGTCCTATTTTCCTACAGTGTGTGCAGTATAGACGGAAGGTATTATAATATATATTGTACTTTTCATTATCAACGGTTGAGCCTAACATGATAAAACCAGGTGGCTGTAAATCCACCTCCACACAAAGCTTCAATGCTGATGTTTGTGTTAACCTCTCCGTGGAAAGATTCATTTTGAAGAAATTCCCCACTTGATTACCGATTGCTTGGATTTCTTCAACATTTTTATAGTACAGCGGAACATTCCGGATTGTAATCCACGCATCGAAAATTGGGGATTTTGCGTTAGACTTGAAATCTGAGGTCCATCTCGACACCCTCATGTTGACTCTGTTGAAAGACTAGATGGCCTTAATCCAACAGTGTTGAAAATCCTCTTTGGAAAGAAATTGGATTAGAATGTTCTTGAAGTCGATTACCCCCAATTGGTAGCTTTCGACGAACCCTATTGTTTTGAAATCTTGTTCGATTCGTTCCATTGGAGTTCGGCCTCTTGGGAAGTTCCCCATTAGAGTATTCAAGTATGGGATGAGAGTTCTGTTATCAACTCCCCTGTGAAAAGGACTGTGGACTCTTCTTTGAAATTTGTGATTGGGTTGATTTTGTTGGAACGAAAAATGGGCGGAGATCGGTGAATTTTCGCTTCGGAGTGCAAGGGAGAAGGTTTTACTTGGGTGAGCTTCCATAGCATCCCTTTGTCAATCAAAGTCGTTGTGGTGGTATTATGTTGTTCAAAGGAGAAAGATGTTATAGTGGTGTAAAAAATCCATTACGGTGGTGATGTTCAGAGAGAGGCGGGAAAAACACGAGGTTAGAGAGAGAGCTAATGAATCCTTTTATACATATATGTATGTATATATTAAATATGGTCTCTATTTAGGTAAAATATAAATATACATATTTAAGTTCTTATATTGTGCAACGCCAAACATGGACGCACTTGTTCACACATACATATGCAACAATTATGATTAAGACCTTTTAATTTGGTGTTAAATTTCCCAATAATTTTGATTTCATAAACAAAAATCACAACAATGGGAGAAAAAGCTAATGTAATGATATAAAAAAATACACTTTTGTATTGTATACATAATATATGGTTTCTATAGATAGTGAATGTATATTCATACTAGCCTTGAATAATTTACAAATATGGTTGGGAAATTAGATTGACATGATTTAGATAATTTGTTGGCCAATTAGATTTTTACATTTAATAGATACGGTGAATCTCCAAACTCTAGGTTTCCCTACCCGGTTCTTATCGATTTCAGTTAAAATATCACCCTTGGCCGTCTTTTTGACCAATTCAATTCGACTTGGAGCATTAGCAGCATTATGTTTTGAATAAAATTTGAAAATTTTCAGATGAGAAAATTTATTTTTGTATTATATTAAATTTAACCTGTGTTGCTGGACGTGGTCCAGGTTCCGTCGATAGAGAGGAAGCAATTAGTAGCGGCCCCAGGGTTGGACAGAAGAAAGTGGTGCATATCTATTACGTTATGACCACGGGGACTACTAAAGGGGATGATAAGTAATAAAGACAGGTGGAAAAGGATTGGTTATTCAACCTATTTTTTTGCTCCTACATACAGGACAAGGTGAAGGAGCAGTGCAACTTCAAATCATAGTTCGTGCACGTGCATAGTTAAACAACTGTGTGCAGGTTTAAACTAGTACTAATAATGCTTGAAGTTTACCAACAAGAAACCTCCTTCTATAAATGGAATAGCACACTGGAAACATGCTGAATGTTGGGTACGTCATAATCAATTTAAAGGATTATGAAGTTTCACGTTTTTCCGTTGTTATATATATCTAAAACATGTTTCACATTATGCATGTTTCCAACATGTTATGTTTAACTATATAAATGTATATGTGTGTGTGTATATATATTAAAGGGGGTCTCTAGTTGGGTAAAATATAGATATATATATATTTGAATATTTATATCGTGCAAGGACAAAGAAGCACGCACTTGTTCACACGTACATGTGCAAGGATTATGATATAAACCTTTTAATTTTGTATTAAATTTCTCAAAACTTTTGTTTTCATAATTTAAAACCACAAAAATTTTAAGGAAAAAACTAATATAATGATATCAAAAAAAACTTTTCTATCATATACATAATATATGGTTTCTAGAATAGATAGTGAATGCATATTCATACTTGCCTTGAATAATTTATCAATGTGGTTGGGAAATGCGATTAATATGATTTAGTTAATTTTATTAGCCAATTAGATTTTTACATTTAATATATACGGTGAATCTCCAAGCTCAAGATTTCTCTATCCACTATTAATTAGATTTTTACATTTAATATATACGGTGAATCTCCATTATTAATGGAATAACACATAGGAATAACACATAGGAAACCTCATTCTATAAATGGAATAACACATAGGAAACATGCAGAATTTTTGGTACGTCGGAATCAATTTTAAGGATTATGAATTTTCAATTTTTTCCATGTTATATTTATCTACAACATGTTTCACATTCTGCATGTTTCCAACGTGCTATGTTTAACTATATATGTGTGTTTGTCTATATACATATTTAATAAATGGGGTCTCTAGTTTGGTAACATATAAATATACATATTTAAGTTCTTATATCGTGCAAGGTCAAACAAGCACGCACTTGTTCACACATACATGTGCAAGAATTATGGTCTAGACCATTTAATTTGGTATTAAATTTTCCAATAATTTTGTTTTCATAAACAAATAACACAACAATGGGAGGAAAAAACAAATATGATAGCAAACAAAACACTTTTCTATCATATACATGATATATGTTTTCTAGAATAGATATTGCATGCATATTTATACTTACCTTGAATAATTTACAAATGTGTTTGGAAAATCGTATTAACATGATTTACATAATTTTGTTGGCCAATTATATTTTTACTATTAATAAATATAGTGAATCTACAAGCTCTAGGTTTTTCTATCCGGTTCTTATCGAGTTTAGTTATGTATCACTCTTGGTCATCTTCTTGACTACTTCTATTTGGCTTGGATTATTAGCTGCATTATATTTTGAATTAAAGTTGAAGCATTTCAGTTGAATTTTTTTTTTGTTGTATAATATTAAATTTGACTTGCGTTGCTGGACGTAGTTGGATTCCGTCAGTGGAGAGGCAAACAATTAGTCGTACCCACAAGCTTGGACAAAAGAAGGTTGTGCACATATATAGCTTGATGACCCCGGGAACTAGTGAAAGGGAGAATAAGTACTAGAGACGGGGGAAAAAGGACAGGTTATTCAACTTTTTCTTTTGCTCCTGCAGATAGGATAAAGTGAAGGAGCAGAGCAGCTTCAGATCTTAGTTCTTGCACATGCATAGTTAAAGAAGTGTGTGCAAGTTTAAACTAGAACTATTAATGCTTGAAGGTTGCCTAGAAAGAAACCATATTCTATAAATGTAATAACAAACAGAAAACATGCAGAATGTTTGGTACGTCGGAATCAATTTAAAGGATTATGAAATTTCTCTTTTTTCATTGTTATATATATATCTAAAAAATATTTCACATTCCCGATGTTTCCAACATGTTATGTTTAACTATATATATGTGTGTGTACATATATTAATATATATATATATATATATTAAATGGGGTCTCTAGTTAGGTAAAATATAAATATACATATTTCATTTCTTAAATCTTGAAACTCAAACAAGCAATCACTTGTTCACACATACATGTGCACCGATTATGATATATACCTTTTAATTTGTTATAAAATTTCCTAATAATTCTGTTTTCATAATAAAAAATCACAATAATGGGAGAAAAAAATAATATAATGATAGACAAACAAATACTTTGAGTTATTCTAGAACATGCACTAGCGCTTTCCAAAATTTCACTAGAAAATTTATCAATTTAATATTTGTATATTTATGCAAGAATAACAAAAATCATGTATTTTGGAGAAATGGATTATAATGTAACACAATTTTAGGCCACGATTAATTTTCCAAGACTGTCTAGAAGCAATCAATCTTGACTTTCATTCTCTTCATTTTCTTCTCATTTAAAAATATTGAAAAAGAAAAATTAGTTAATGATTTTAGTTTATTTGTATGGTTTAAATCTAGAGTCCGTCTCTTGAAAGACGGTCTTTCCATAAGTCATGGAAAGACCAAGGTTTAAAGTGTAAATTAGAAGAAATTAAGATAAAATTTTTGGGTTGCATGAATCGGGTTATAAATTTTATAGCTACATGTTGTATAATAAAATTTTAATGTTGCATCTAAGACCTTTTACCTTTTATATTTTTAATTAAACTCCGTCTTTCCATAAACCTATGGAAAGACCGTCTTTCCCAAGACTTTGCCATTATTTAATATGTTATTTATTAATGTTTAATTTAAATTCAGTACGGGAGAACAACTGAACAAGTCCCAAGTATTGCAATATGCAACCGCCACTCAATTTTCAAAGGTTAGGGTACTGTATGTTCACTTACCAGGCTAGCAAAACTGCAATAACATCCAATACTTTCAAACTAGAGAACATCTGCAATGTAAAGCAGGAAACTAACTCTCCAGCTAGTTCATCATATCAAGTTATTAACCATTACGGCATCGCGATATTTCATGCCATACTAGAAGCATTAAGATGCAACAGAACTGGCTATAGCTTCAACAGTACATCAAATATATGTACTGCTAAAAAGGTCTGGTAACTGACCAGAGAATCGCTTAGCGCGCTGTGCTAGTCTGCCTGTAGTTGGAGTTATGGAGCAGTATGAGCTTCAAGCCCTTGGCAGATTCACCTAACTTCGAATGCTTTCTTAAAGGAACATTGCAGTATTGCTCCCTAAGGATGGCCTCATCGTGGCAACACCAAGTAGGTCCTCTTGGGGAGCTGTGTTTCCATAAGAACCTATCTGAAAGGGGGCTCACTAGACTTTCGCGGAACTCCTCAGCTGTCTCGCAAAGCAAACCCTGAAGCCGAAAAAAAAGAAAAGATGTTAGGTCAAGTTACGAATGCAAGCAAGAATAGTGTTGGTTATTGATTAATGATTACTTCAGCCATGGCCTTGATCTTGAGAGAGACATCGTGGCTAAGTAGGACAATGCGGCCCTCATTACGCTGCATCTTTCTGAGGGAAAGAGCGTACTCAAGGATGTGATCTTCTGTTGTTGGCGTGACAATGTCTTCAAAGCTACCAAAAGGAGAGAAAGGAACTGAGCTAGCTGATAACTTCTCTTTTTTTCCGAGTAAAGGCCAGCTGCGAGGGGTTGGTGCAACAGGATCTCCATCTTCCTCGGAACTCTGAACATGGATCCACCATTTTGTCTCAACCATACAATCTTTTATCCACTGCAGCGCTGATGAAACCTGTGTGTTTCTTCGAAAGAAATAACAGTGTTTACTTATGCAGTCCAGCTCCCTTACGACTGGAAACAATGATCATCATCCAACAATAATCAGCCGATAAGAGGAAGCGACATTCGGCTTAATGTAAAGGTAACTCATGCTAAAATGCTTGTGATGATGATTAAGAAGAAAGCTTTACCAATCCTGGGAATAATCAAACTCGTCCCACGGAGACCTTGCATAAGCTGCAATGCCTTCCTCGACTCTTTGTTAAGCAAACAAGCAGCATCAACAACCATGGTCCACATCTTGATTTCGCCCTTCAAAGAGTTCTATAAGTGCATTAATAAGACTGTGAGAGTCCCGAAATTTTTTCCAGGCAGGCAAATGCATAAGCATAATCCTTCAAAAATATGGCATAGCATAGTGTGGTTAGTGTAATACCTCGTCTTCCACAAATGAAGCAGCACAAAACAGATTAAAACTTACACTGAAGGGAGGAATTAACTCTCTGCTTTGCATATCAGCAAGAGATTCATAGCCACTCGAGGTTCCTTGGACATATACAGCTTCAGACTCGGTCTTATTTGAGTTCACCAATGGAGACTGTAAGGGCATTCTATGTTCTCTAGACTTCAAAATATCTCCCTCCGACTTGGCTAGACTGTTAGAGCTAGAACTATTGCCCGTCTTTTCTTGATATACTTTGCTAGAGTGATTGCAATTCTCTAAAAGAAGAGGCTTCAAAGGAGATGGCCTAAATAATTTTGGACGGTTATTCTCATCCAACATTTCCATTTTCGTTTTGGACAACAGCAAATAAGTGTTGGGACTCATGTTCTCTTTGTCTGGAGTAAAAGCTTCGTCGCCCTCCTCATCAGTAGAAGAGAACAGAGAATTCAGATTCAGTCTGCGTTTCATTTTCCCTCCATCAGATGTAGTTTTATTTGAGTGCAGGAGCGGAGACTGAAAGGGCATCCTATTTTCTCCAAATACTTTCCTGGAGTGATCACAACTCTCTGAAAGTACAGGCATGC
>JAULKJ010050014.1:0-16693 GCA_032355405.1 Rubia balearica
ATGAGAAACTCTAAACAATGGTGAAGCATAACATTAAGGGGATGTTTCAGAAAGATGATACCTATATGCTTCAATGGTCAGAATAATCCATATTGGTTCAGATGAGATTACTTTAATGACCTTGTTTTTAAAAGCTTCTCTGATGCAAACACTATATATTGCATAACAAGTTAAAATAATCTTATGTATCGGCATACATACAAATCCTAAGATGATTTGGAATTGCAATTGGGCGCTGACCGCAGCTGTGCACAGCTGCTCTATTACTTTGATTTGGGATAAAAAGTAGTAGAAAAGGGTGCTGACCACAGCTGCTCTAATACTTCACTACAAACAGTAAAACAATCTAACAACATATATATTTCCACATGTAGCAACATCCAAAAACATTTTCACAAAATGTATGATACAACATTAATAATCAATGGGACCAAACATAACTATCCCAAACATAACTATCTGTGGGACTAAACAAAACTTTAGCTTAAACTAGCAATTAAATCATGTGGCATATACACAGAACAAAACATTTGAAGTACTCTACAGATGATAAATGAGCATAAACGGTAAACACAACACCAGAACAAAACATTTAAAGTCAGTCTTGTGCCATAAAACGAAACAAAAAAAACTTTCCTTATCCCCAGCCATCCTCATCAAATCAACAACATTAAAAACATTACATTGAGATCATCATGATTTAAACATTACACAGAGAAGAAAAAATATTTTCTGCAAAACAATAAAGTTTGAGCTATCAATATAGTATATAGGCTCATTTTCTTTCAAGGGAATACCACAAGTTTTAGAAAATTCCACAAGAAAGAATGTTAAACGTCGAGTAGATAAGAAGTTTCAAAGGTCACTTAACTTAAAGTACTCTTAGTAACAACGAGGAACTTCTTAATGTTATGTATTCACCAATACAATGCTTTCAAATAGCATAGACAAAAATATAACATAGAGTGAATCTTATAACAAATCAACAATTCATAATATGATTGTATAAATAACGTTTATGGTGAAGACAATACATGCATCGAAAACCTTCTTAACATGGATAACATGTCAATAACTCTATTGATTTGATACTGGTAGGCAGTGCTATCATGGAAACTCAAATATTACTAGTTAGAATATACTGTATAACTATATACATATATAGTTATATACCCCAAAACTTTCAATCAACAAAGCACAATTAAACTTCGGACGTTAAATACAATTTGTGATGCACAAAAAACTCCATCATAATGGTGCCCAGGTGAGGGTATTTCCTTTTTTTATACCCAGGAAATTCTACTCAAGCATAATATCAAGCACCGAGCATGCAACCCTACAAAAAAACAAATCCACAAAGAAGAACACGAGGTGATGTTCGGGTTCAACATTGAAAGATTTAATTCATCAAGGGAAAAATCAAATTAAACATCATTATGCTGGAGCAGAAAAAAGTAAATTCGAATTCAACATTAGAAGAGATAATTTTGAAAAATTACAAGGCAAGTAAAGGGGCAGAGCAGGGGCTGACCAAGGGTTGAGCAAGAAGTTTCAGGGGGCGGAGCAGAAGCTGAGCGCGGCGGAGAAAACGGGCGGAGCAGGGGCATAGAACGGAGGAGCAACTGGGAGGAGCAGGGATCGGTTGTGTTAGAAGATTGGAGGAGTGTCCAAAAAAGGCTAGAATTTTTTATTTATAGTATTAGGATTTGTATAGTTTTTGGGCTGAATTGATAATGAGTTGAAAATTAACTTAAGTCTTTAATCTAATTCATTCATTAATTTCATTTGTTCATTATTTTAATTACTATTAGGCTCGAACGTCAACATTGATTACTTGAACACAATTTTGAAAAATTACACTGTGGCTCAAAATTGTGTACAGAGAAGCACCACGTTCGAGCGGATTTTATTTTGGGGTTACGAGTAAAGTTTTTCTTTTTGCAATTAGGTCCCTCCAAGAAATTTGGAAGTGTCGAATCACGAAATTGGTGACGCCAAAATTCAATTGAATAATATACGATTGCGACTTTGCGATTTGGGCATGTATGGGAAAATGGAAGGGGCTCGAAAGTCAACATTGATTACTTGCATACAATTTTAAAAATTACACAGTGGCCCAAAATTGTGTTTCCCCATTATGTATTGCTCCAAAATACATTATTTTTGTTATTATTGCCTAAATATAAAAATATTAAATAAAATAATTTTTTTGGTGAATTGTGGTAAAGCGCTAGTAAATGTTCTACAGTAACTTATAGTTTATTAGGTAGAATTAAGGAAGGGAAATCAGAAAGGATTAAGAATATGTTTTTGTGCCCAATCGATGATAAATATTCCAATACAGATTTGGAAAATAAAATTGGGTGTAGAGACAAGCACTACTTTCGAGCGAAATTCTATTTTACTTTTTGCATAAAAATATAATTTAGCATGGAGTGGCTTCGCGCAGCTGCGGGCAGCAACGGCCATCTCATGAAATTTTTGATAAACCTTTTGGCAATTTTTTTTGAAATTTTGGGCAGGAAGATTGATTTTTAAGAACATAGGCACCAGTTTTCTAACTTGGGCACCGGTTTTTGAAAATCGGTGCTATATTTTGGCAATTTTTTTAAGTTTTTGGCGGGAAGGTTGAATTTTAAAAATGTTGGCACCGGTTTTTTCTAACATAGGCACCGGTTTTCGAAAACCGGTGCTAAAGTTGGGCGAATTGTTTGAAATTTTTGGTGGGAAGATTGAATTTTAAAAATTTTAGCACCGGTTTTTTAGCATTGGCACCGGTTTTTTGAAAACCGGCACTAGAAATAAAAAAAATCGGTGGGCAAACATTTTTTTAGCACTAGTTTTTCAAAAAACCGGTGCCTATAATAACAACCAATGCTAATTTAGCACCGGTTTACAAAAAAGTGGTGCCTATGTGTAAAAAGCCGGTTCTAATTTATTTTGGGCACCAGTTTTCAAAAACTGGTGCCACAAAACCTGTGGTAAAGGGAGGGTTCTGTGGTAGTGCATCGCCGATTGCAACCCTTCCCCACTACCAATCGACACCTCTGCTTGCTCTGTTGCTGACTGGGCCGGGAACTAATCGACACCTCTGCTTGCTCTGCAAATCGACACCTCTGCTCGCTCTTTCAATCGACACCTCTGTCGCAGCGGAAGTCCTTCATCCACTGCCTCGGCTGAGAGACCAGTCTATCCCATCGTACCCGTCTATAGCAACTCTTAATCATCAACCGACAGAAGATAAGTATTTTGGGTGGAAGATTAGTTTTTTAAATTTTCAGATAATATTTTCATTGGTCTTGTGTTTTATCGTGTGTTTCTGCAAATGTGTTTTGCTGAGCTTGAAAAACTGGAATAAAACTGAAATGACAAAAAATGCCCCTTGTGATCGATGGTGTTATGTTGATGTTTGGAAGAAACTAATCGGTCTTCCTTCACGGTGATATCTTTTGAACCTTTTTTAAGAAGATGGCATATTGTGTCATTGTGTGTGAATCTTATGACTGATAATGTGTTGTTTGCTAAAAACTAAGCATGTTTTCATTGTGTAAAATTGGATATACCTGTTTCTTACCTTGGATTTGTATGTTTCTTGAGTTGTGTTGGTGTTTACTGCTTTGATATGGATATGAGATGTGAAATAAAAATACTTTTTGTTGTTTGATATTTTCAGAGAATTTTCTCTTGTGCAATAACATGAGATATGCGTATGGCCTTTACTATTTAATTTGCTTGGGTTTATCATTATGCTTAAGGGTTGCATCTGTATTTAAGAGGTAAATATAAGTGATTTGAATTTTTTCAAAATCCGAGCATCTTCTCTTATGTAATTAATGATGGCATGTGGCCTTATTTGATGGAAAGCCTTATTTGAACCTTTATTTGTTGTTTAAGTGTGAAAGGAAGAAATATTCTTACATGTAATCTGAAAACTATCAAGAGACGCTCTAAAAAACATTCAGATTGATCTCAAACTGCACATAGTGCAGTGCCTCCATCTAGAGTTATCTATATACTCAACTTTTTTGGTGATGCCTTTTTCATATCTCGAGTTCCTCATGTGATTCCCGCTATTTGGTGTAGGTTAGCATGAACTGTGTGTTGTCTTTTGTTTAAGAACTCTAGTTGGCTGACATGCTCTTCATTGGGTGTTCATTTTACGCTTTTAAGAAATCTTATAGGATATCTTGGTTTTAATGGAAATTGATTTTGTACATTGGGCAGGAAGTACAAATTGGTACCACCGATCCTGCCAAAAAAATTGTCTCCGTACTCGTGACTTTATATGTCCACACTGTAATGGAGGTTTTTTGCAAGAACTTTACTCATTTTAATGGATGCAAATGTTCGCACAGAAGGCACGGGAGACCTAGCAAAATTACCCAAATAGTTAGCATATGCCGGGGAGAATTCATGTCAAGTAACATGTGAAACGGAATTAGCATTTCTGAGGACCATAGATGTGTATATGCCACATGATTTAATTGCTAGTTTGAGCTAAAGTTATGCTTAGTCCCCTAGATAGTTATTGTTGGGATAGTTATATTTAGTCCCATAGATTAATAAATTTTGTATTATAAATTTTGTGGAAATGCTTTTCGATGTTTCACGATGTGGTCATTCATATACTGTTTTACTTTTTGTAGGGAAGTAGTAGTTCGGCTGCGCGCAGCGCCCAATTCTAGTATTATTTTTATCAAATCAAAGTAAAAGAGCAGTTGTGGTCAGCGCCCAAGTCCAAATTTGTTTTTGCCAAATGGAAGTAATAGATCAGCTACGCGCAGCTGCAGTCAGTGCCCAATTGCAATTCAAAATAAAAAACCGATGAAAATTTTAACACCGGTTTTCTAAAATCCGGTGCCAAAACCTTGAAAAACCCCCCTGCACCGGTTTTTTAGACCCCCTAGTACCTGCTTTTGGGGTCCAAAAAACCGGTGCCTAAGTAACCGGTGAAACAATTTCATCGGTTTTTGAAAAATTGGTGCTAGGTTTAGCACTTGTTTTATAAAACCGATGCTAGAGGGCATGTCCTGTGATAGTGAAAGTTTAAGTGTGAGGAGGTTTATTTTGTATTTTTGGAAAAAAATCCGTTTCCGTTTTTTTATAGTCAAACATGTGTTTTTGTGTTATTTTGAGTCGTTAATTTGACTTGAAGAAATTCTAGTGGCTCTTGACAAAAGTATCCTGCCGGTTGTAAATTTCATTGCTTAATAAACTTGGTAAATTTGATATGCCTTGAATTTTTTGAGTGATATTTTTCTATGATTTGTGAAATTTGATTGATTTGATTTTTGAGATGATGTAAAAGGATGAGTTTAATTGAATATTTTTAGCCTAGAAAGTGAGGTTTGAGCTAGAATAGAGCACTGTCTACATCAATCTTTGTTCTGAGTAATCACTTTATGTGTGAAAGTGATGGAAGGCACTAGGATGAAACCACACAGCTTAAATTGCCTACCAATTACATTAATCCCTGTGAAACACTTTGAAGCTTTGACTATGTTCTTTGATATGAGTTACTATATATTTAGCCAAAGCCTTATTATATCCTTTCTCTTGGCCCTATTATGCATGTTCTTGGAGTTGAAGTTGATGAATTCATCCAATGTGTTCCCTTGAGTAGGTTAAATTACTGAGTATGTGTTCAGTTTGCCCAGACACAAGGGTTTTGAAATTGGAGGCTAAATCCTGTTATGAACAATGACGTTTGGATTATGTTTGGCCAAATTAGAAGGTATTCGAACCTGTGAAAAAAATAAAAATCTGAATTGTGTGTTTTGTTGCAATTTTTCCCTCGCGAGTACTGATTTTGGACTGTTTTTGAAAAAAATGGTGCTGGAAAAAAATTGAAAAACATAATTTTTTTAAAAAAATAAAAGTAAGAAAGGACCTACATTTGATTTGATATTACTTGGCTATCTCTTACTAGCCATGATATTTGAGATTGTTAGTGAATGTCTACAATACTTGGATGATGGGTCGAAGAAGAAAACATGCATAATATTTTTATAGATATTGTTTGAGCTTAGAAACCCTAGGATCTTACCAATGTGAATGGTCCCTAGCCCCATTAAAACCCTTGAGAAAGACCTTCCTGATTCGCATATTAATTTCTCTGTGTTATAACTTGTGAATAATTTGAGTGATTGCCATTCACATGTTGATATTGATTCTGTGAACTGGGAGAAAATATTCATTGCATGTCCTATTTTGACTAAATTGATGATTTTCTTGATCTTGAATATTTTCATTTCAATTACTTTGAGGATTGAAGATTTCTAGGTGCGTTAACGTGGTCCTTTACTCGTTGGCAGGAGATCATTTATCGTTATAAGAGTAGAATCTAGAATTTTTAAATGTTGAATTTTCGTCTGTCTCGTGGTGTAATCTCTGTTTCTATGTTCAATATTCTTTTTCTTTTTATCGGGCTATTTAGATAGAGTCTTATGAGGGAATGAGAACTTAAAAACATTGTTTAGATGGCATGCACATTGAGAAGAATGTTTATGAGAGTTTATTGGGCACGCTGCCGAACATCTCCGGGAAGAGTAAGAATGGCTTAAACGAGAGGAAATATTTGGGGAATCTAGGCATTCGCTTGGATCTGGAACTGGAAATTCGAGAGAAGTGAAAGTACTTGCCTTTTTCTCCTTATAATCTGTCAGTTGCTTAGATGAGGTTTCTGTGTGAGAGCATTCAAGGCATGAAGGTACCGTTTGGCTACGCTTTTAATGTTAGTGGCTTTGTGAATGCTGATTTATGTCTTAATGCATTGAAATCACACGACTGTCATGTCTTCATGCAACAAATGTTGTCAGCTCTGATCCGAGGCTGTTTGGATGAAGTTAGACTTACAATTGTTCATTTTTTCTTCTTCTTCAACTCCATATTCAGGAAGAATATATGCAGGCAACAGCTGGATGAACTGGAGCATGAGGTTGTTGTAGTTTTATGTCATATGGAGAAATTTTTTCCCCCTTCATTATTTAACATCATGGTCCACCTCATCATACATTTGGTCAGATAGGTATTTGCACATCAATTGGGATGCAATGGATGTACCCGTTCGAGTATCACATGGCAATTTTCTAGGGCTATGTGCATAATAGAATCCATCTAGATGCATCGATTGTTCAGAGGTATGTCACCGAGGAGATTATCGAGTACTGTACTTCAAATCTGGTTGGAAAAAGAGTGGTAGGTGTCCCCAGTGGAACAAACAGCATGAGGTGTAATGGGACCCCACGGTCGAAGGGTATGCTTCATACAACCTTGAACGCTGAGTTAATGATTGTTCACCTGTATGTTTTATGTAATACTAGTGAGACTACAATATATGTTTAGGAGAATGTTTCCATGATGGAAGAGTTTCATTCAAACTGGCCTTCCAACAGAATACAGGTAGAGCATTCTTCAAGCTTTGTTAGCTGGTTTTACAAAATTTGCAATGTGAAAGGGATGCCTAGCAAGCTACGGGCATTTAAAAGAAGACAGAATTGCATCGTTAAATGATACCAAGGTTATGACATCAACGACTTCAGTTTCTCTACATTGGAAAAGGATGAGAAGAGCAAGACGTAGAACAGTGGTGTATACATTGAATTTGAATCTATGTGGCATACTAGCAAGAGAGACAAACAACCTGTAGCTGCTGTGATGCCTTTTTATGGGGTGATTAAGGAATTTTTGGAGTTGGATTATGTACAAAGTAATGTTTTTGTGTTCAAGTGTCGTTGGATGAAACATGGTCCCGGTTTTATGGTTGAAATACCAATGTGCTTCACACTGGTGAACTTGAATCATGTAGGCTACAAAGATGACAAGTTCATCTTAGCTGTCCAGGCACGACAAGTTTTTTACATCAAGGACCCTTCTAATAGAAATTTCCATTTAGTGCTTCATGGTAAGAAGTTTTACTTTGAAGGAGAAATTGACTACCCAGTCAAGATTGATAGTTCTGAGTTTCGATCAGTATTTTGCGGTTTGGAAGATGTCGGTGGACCTGTGGTGGGATGGCGTTCTCATAGTGATGGGTTGTGGGTTGACGAGAGTGCTGAAATTGTGGGTGGGGACACTGTGTTGAAGCGTAAAAGATAGATAGTAATCCTCATGTATTTTCATCCCTTCCAGTATTCCTTGTGATGGTTACCCCCTATTTTGTGAAGCATTTTGTTACAGTCCCCCTATTTTTTTGTAATACACCACCCTACCCCCTTTGTAATACAAGAACGAATGAGATGTTTGGAAAAAAAATCTTTTTTTATAATAAGTTACATTTGCACTGGTATAATAGAGAGTAACGGGTTTAAGAAAACAAGGGATTTTTTGTGAACATAGGCACCGGTATTTTGTACAATGGCATCGGTGCTATGTACTTGGAAAATATTTTGTGACATTGCTCTCGGGTTAGACAACATAATCTATTAGCCATTCAAAGTAGTTGCAAGCATCCATGAATTTGAAATTATTACATTGTTATGTACAAGCTTTGCACCAGTTGGTATACCGTTTCTAGTTTCTTACTAAAAAAATAATTACTTTGCTCTCGAGTTGTTGGGAAAAAATGTAATTCCCATGAACGGGTAGAAGTACCGGTGCTAGATACTTAGAAAATATTTTGTGACATTGCTCTCAGGTAAGGAAAAGTTAATCTATTTTACATTTAAAGCAGCTGCAAGAAGCTGTGTATGTTATGTTTTTACACCAGTACGTACAAGATTTGCACCGGTATGTATACCGTTGCTTGGTACTTAACAAAAAATAATTACTTCGTTCTCAGATTGTGGGGAAAACTGTATTTTCCATTTAAAGCAGCTGCTCATCTACTTTCGTGATCCATTTACACCGGTATTTGGATTGTTTGCATCGGAAACTATACCGGTGGAGGTAACTCCTTAAATATTATATGTTCATATTGCAGTTCATACACCGATAATATATGGAATTTACCAGTGTAAGTCTGACTACTATAAATAATAACATTGTCAGTTTGAAACCATCCGAGCATCAAACTTCAGAAGCTGCAACCATCTCCCCCTCTTAACAAACATCTATAGAGTACCGAGAATTGTACAAAATAGAGCTTATAGAATAAGGTGACTCACATCAACTAATCAAAACTTATGTTTAAATTTCTTCCATAGTCCCACATCCATGCATTAATTATTTAATAGGATGAATTATTGAGGTTCCACCCAAGGTGTTTGATAAATTCCTTAAAGTGTTTTTTTGGAAATAGCCCCTAAATCCAATCTCAAAAGGACACGCCATGCATCATCTCTTTCTCAACCATATGTTTCTTCGCGGAAGTACCCGAACGGTACCTTGGTGTTTGAGGAGGCTAGGTTTGTATATGAAGCATACAAAAGAGGTTGGCATCACCCATAAAGAGGAATAGAGTCATTACCTTCATTCCTACAAACAATCAATAGTCTTAGGTGGGAAAATTTTTGCGAGACTCCACCTTCTTGTAACCTCAGAATCGTTAGTGAGTTCTATGCAAACTTGAAGTGTGGAGCAATATTGAATGAGGTGTACTGTAGAGGCAAACTTGTTTCTCTAACAGTTGAAGCTATAAATGAGGTGTTCGGGTTTCCCAATGTCCCAAAGGATAAGGCCGAGTTCATTGCAATGCATACTCCTGTATCGAATTCCTACTATGTTTTACGCGATCCAGTTGGAAGGGAGATCATCGAGACAGTAATGAGGAAAGGAACATATGTAGATGAGTTTGTAAAACGTGAATGGAGTAAGATTCCAAAGAATGCTCTGACTCCAGAAATGAATGAATGGTATCACTTTGTGGCATCTAGAATATAACCTATTGTTGTTAACACATAACTCAACAAACATAGGCTCTCCTACTTGTACGCAATAAAGAAGCAGTTCTGATAGAATGTTTGTGATGGGATTGTGATCCATTGGAGGAATGAATGGGATAAGACCAGGTTATACAGTTTCAGCAGTATCATCTGGTTCCTATGTTCTAGAGCTGGAGTAACCCCCCCGTCCCTATGACGTTTACGGGCAAACAGTAGATTAGATTTGTGTGGATTCTTTTTACAGACAACTAGCTGATATAGTAGTCCATTCCCTTGAATCCAGAATCGGTGTACAAATATTTCTCTAAGAATCCAAGTACTAGAGATCCTGGTTCGACCACATGGCCAAAGTTTTCAGCTAACAATTTCATCATAATGTCGCTGTCATCGGAGAATTTCTGACAAATCGCAATTGCAACATGAAATGGATATGGGTACGAGTACCCCTGATGGGGATGAAGCATCGGTGGATGACGATGTAGAGCCATTTTATCATTACTATATGTGAAAGTGAAGTATTAGCTTTTAAAATCTTGATTTTCGTACCACTCCAGCAGTTTCATTAACTTCAACAGTGTAAAACTATTTAACTTTTAAAAAATTAATTTTGTCGATCATTACAACTGAAAGAATTAGTGGTAATTCTTGTTATATATTACGGAACTTAAAAAATGAGAAATGTCAGGGTTCGAAGGGGAAAATTTACACTTCAAACACAAAATGTTATCTAAAACATAGAGAAGCACTTTAAGATAGGCCATCATCGTGTATGAAATACTTTTTATATGACACGTGTTGTTTGCAAAAAAAATTGTTGTCCAATTCGGTGGCATGTAGATTGTCATAACAAATTTTGGGTCCATGCTACAATTCTTTGTAAACTTGGGCACACAATCAATGTGCAATTTTGACCACACTCGATACACACGATTGGGGTGGAAACGATTTTTAATCATCGTATCATATTGAATTGAATTTTTATTCCACCAATTTCTAATTTGGACGATTCCAACATTCATGGAGGGACTAAACTGCAAAAAGTAAAAAAGTTTACTCAGACCTCATAGTACGAAGCCGCTTGAACAAGATGACTCTCCAAACAACCGGGATGTAATTCCAAATTATACCCTTGAGGAAATGAATGGGTTGGGGCTCCAAAGTGATGTCCAAAGATCTTCGGATTCCACAATGTCACCTTGAAGAAAATTATCATCGTTTACTTTAAAATATGTACTTGCACTTTTGGAGAATTAACCCCCAAGGAACAAATATTTTATAGTTCACCTTTAAGGATAGAATATTAAATTTGGAATATTTCATAGTTACAGAAATAATCGGTAAAGGAAAACAAAGTTGGAGAACCTAATTGCAAAAAATTTGGATGAAGAAGTTCTATCGTAGTAACAACCGTGAAGTTCCAATTATTAGAAATATAAGGGTATATTATAAATCCATATCCAGAACCATTGAATGATGGGCGAGGGGTGGAATGTAAACATTAGGGGTCATAATTCTAATTTAACAATGTATATGAAAACATACGAATTTAATATTTTGGGGATAGGGGGTTCCTTCAAATTAATTAGGAACCATTAAGTAAATATCAATTAAAGACATGAAAGCAATAATTTTAAGGAATGGAGCATTTAAAAAAATGGGGGGTGTAAAAAGGAGAATCAATGTATATTGATAAGCATGCATAACATATATACACCAGTAATAGTGAATAGTGCCGGTGTAAGCATTCAATTTTATTGGGAGGAAAAATTCAAAATTAAATTTTCCACCAAAAATGAATGCGGGAAATTGTTTACACCGGTACTCATTTCAATTGCATCGATCTTAATACCAGTGCTAAGGACTTAACCAAAATTTTAGATCATTGCTCTCGGGTTGCCAAAATTTGATTTAAAGACCACTTTACATCGGTAAACCAACACTTGCACTGGTGTTTTTACCTGTGCAAGTTACTTCACCAAAATTTTAGAAAATTTCTCTAGGGTTGCCCAAATTTGATTTAAAGCAGCTACGTGTAGTTGCTTAAAGGACGACTTTTGCACCGGCAGAACATCATTTGCACTACTGAAAATACCGATGCTAGGTACTTTTAAAATATTCCTCCAACAAGCCTATACTACGGAATGTTTTACACCGGTTCTAAAAAAATTACCAGTGTATAGAATACGGATATTTAAAAAAGAATACCACCCAGAAGATCATAACCGCTACACACGATCTCCTGTTCCATACTTCCCTCATTTTCTCTCAAGTTTAACCACCATAAACTTCTCAACAATCCCCGTAAACTTCCATAAATCTTCAACCCCAATCATTATTTACTACAAAAGGTTGAAGAGTATAACATCTTCCACAACCAATCATTCCATACACTCCTCTTTCTTGTGGAGTGAAACTTTGGGGATTGAAGTGCACAAACATCACCAAACTTGGTTCATCTCGCAAGGTAAATTAACTTTCTAATGTTTAAATGGCATGACATCCAAAATTATGAATGGGAAGTAATACTATTTTCATGCACAACACATGTTTGCAATAATGCCTCAATGAGGGAAACTTTTTTGATTTTAAAAAAATGCAAGACACCATGTTTGACAATAGATAATGTAGTATGACATGCTCATGTTTCTTTGTGCAATATCATGTTTATGGAAATTTATTAGGGTATTATTTATTTACTCTATTTTGGCTAAGAAGTGTTCAACTACGTCGTTGTGTTTTAGTTAGGGGTCGTTCCATGGCACTTTATGTGATGTATTTAGAGTGTTTGATCATGTGGAAGGGATTCCGTGAGTTAACTTTTAGGAATGGTTTTAGGACTTCTTCGAATGGCTGTATGATTTAAGTTTTTGGAATGCTTGTATAAATTCTTGGAATGGTTATGTGAGTTATTTTTTTGGCATTTTGTGAGTCAACATGTATATCATTTACGTTATATGAGTAGCCCACATAACTATGGCCCATATTAAGTCGTATGATTGGCTTCACTTTTTATCATGTATGTCATTTATGTTATATGACTAGGTCAAATAAGTATGGCTCATATTATGTTACATATTTGAGTTTAATTTTTCGAATGGATGTATTACTTTACATATTGTAGATGCCTCCAAAACATAAAAAACTAACCACGAAGAAGAAGCGACAACCACCGAAGAAGAAAGTTGTTACACCACCTGAGGGAGACGTAGGAGAGCAAGAACCACCAATCCAAAGGATTCCATTGAATATCCAGTTGGAAATTGAGGGAATACCACAATATGAACAAATAATGGAAGATAATGTTGAGGGAGAGAAAGGCGGCGGGTTGGAGGAAAAACCCTAAAGTTCCAACAAAGATGCGAAGGGATCCCAAAAGAGGAGAAAAAAAGACAATGACTTGTACAAAGCGAGAGGTAAACATGGTGATGGATTTGACAAGTTTGAGATAAAAAGTTGCTGCAGGCAGTGTGGAACAGCCACTTGTCAGTCTGTCATGCTTGCGAAGGAGAGGAATCCCATTCCCGTTGCTTTTTGGTTCCACAAAAAGGAGGTGGTTTGCACGAAGAATTGGATAGCATGGAAGGCCTATGGGAATTACGCATTTCAGCGTCGTATCAAATTTGGGTAATGTGAACACTGGAGCGATGTCCCCGATTATATAAAGGAAGATTCGTGGAAGGATGTATTGGTAAGCTCTGGATTAATTTTTTTTCTCCCCTTCTTCATTTCTTCTGTTATGAAGACATGATCAAAGTTTTTCGGTGCATATCTTTCATTACAGAAAAGCTTCATTATTGAGAACATATTGACCGAAGTTCAAATGCAAATGTTAAATAAAGATGTGTACAAGAAGGCAAGTGACCAACATAGGATCCGGAAGACAAAAGTGGCAAATAAATACATACATGACATGGACAGTGGACTTAACAAATCAAAGGTGAAACTATGGCAGAAGTATAAATGGATGGATGAGGAATTGGATTTGTTGAATAGAAGGCACCAGACAGACAAATTCCAGGTATTATTTTTTTAAAAATAGAATATCAAGCTATCGATCTATGGTTATTGGATTACTTTCTCCATTAATAATTTTGATCGTAACCCAATTACTCCCCTTAGGCGATTTGAAAGAGGGCAAATGAATATGCGTCGGTAAAGGAGTACCACCACACTGGGAGAAAAGGGAATCGATAAGTTGTAGACAAGCTTTCAATGAACCTTAAAGAAAAGAAGAGGAATGAGCTGTCTGATCGGGGATTCACTAGGAGGAGATTGAGAAGAAACTAGAAAATAAGGAATTCAAGCCGAACGGATCACTTGTTTACTTGGAGGCTAACAAGAACATTGTTGGGAAGTACACCTCATGGAGGTCAAAAAAAATCTACGGACGTAGTAAGTTCTTTCAATTACTTTAATGTTAAGAAAATTTAACATATGTTTCGACCATTTTTCATTCATCACTTTGCATTTCCTTCACGACACGGTTAAGAATGATTGAGGATAAAGATTTAGGACTTTCGTATTGCAACCTAGTGAGGAAATTCAGATTAAGGTAACAAATAAATAGGATCACCCGATCAGGTACAGGGATGCTCGGACTGGACTGCCCACATCAGTGGCGGTTCCTCATCTTAGCCGTAGCAAGTGAAGCAGCAGTTATTTGAGCAAGCTAACACCACAAAAGAGAGTATCGAATGATCATCCGGTTGTGACGGCCATGGTTTCATACCTTGAGCAACTTGTCAAGGGATTCACAGCTGCACGTAGTGTAAAAGTCTCTTCTGGCCTTGATGATCCAAAGAAGTTCATTGAAAATGCCATAGAGGACTTTGGTTTATCTGTGTCCCAGTCAGGTGGAGAGCCCAGCGATGGAGAAGGTGATGAGTAGGTATATCCACATAAATAAGTCAACTTTCTTCTTAATTAGTTTTACATGTTCAATTCCTTAAAAGGGGCTTAATATTTTCCGCAACAATCTAACATGTAGGATGGAGAATATGTTACTTTATACATCAAATACGTAATCGGTATGAAATACATCGTCGCACATGGGTTGGAATAAATCCCTCATCGTCAGCATAACCAGCAAGGAGGTGTGGCTTGTGTTAGAGTTTGTGAACCAATCTACCATCCTAGGCCAGGATTGCCCTCTGCAGACCACTAATTCGACAACGTTAGGGAGACACTTGATAGCGCTGTCGATTGGCCCATCTCTTTGATAGGAAAGGGAAACAACCCATTAAGAAAGATCTAGAAAATGACTTCAATGAATTGGTGGACGATGATGAGGTAAATTTTTGTCACACCTTCAATAACATTTTCATAAAAAACAAGAATCACAGGCGCTGCTGGTCCAAAATAATGAAAATGATTTTTTTTAGAAAAGGGTATGGCGGGTACATCTTCTGGCAGTCAATCCCACTCGAGCACGAATTTCAGGCCATCAGCAACAGTGAAATTTGGCAAGAAGCGACCAAAACAGGTGCTTTACTACACCACACCCACTTGAAAAATATCATTGACTCGTAAATGTATTTCCTGTTACTTGTCCGTCCCCATATTTTCATGGCCTAACTTAAAAAGTATCATTGACTCGTAAATGTATTTCCTGTTACTTGTCCGTTCCCAGATTCACAACAGGTGAAACTTGAAGAATTTCCCACTGATAGAGAGACTCATCATCCATTGCAATGCGGCTTTCATGGAAATGGTAAAAAATAATGACTGCATGTTCTTCCCAGTTTTTCATCTGTTAACCTTTGTAGTCAAGTGGAGGAATGAAGTTGGCATAGATGTCCTGGTTGAGTTCGGCAACAAACTTCGAAACTGCTACTCAATGACCGGGATCAATAATGCACAATTACATGTGTGGATGGGGTTAGTTCCTAACATTAATTTTCTATTATTATTTTTAATCAATAAGGATTGAATGCAATAATTGTACATACTGTAATAGGCACCTCTAGGATAAAGTGTACAAATCAAATGGCTGAATGCATCCAATTCTTCCCTTCAAGTAGCGGGAACTTGACTGACATCGACAAGGAGGTCGAACAATGTTTCAACAATATTTGTAACACAATGGGTATAACAGACGCTGAGTTCTACATTTTTCCCTTCCTAAGTATGTAAGACTTTCCCCTTCGTTTACCATTTGCGTTTGTAACTTCTTCCATTTCATTGCTTAATTTGTTCATTTTTTCCCGCAAAGATCATTGGTACGTCATTTTTATCCATCTAAGCATGGATGAGGTTTTCACACTGGACACTCACAGGGGGTATCAAACCGACCAACATGATCGAGAATTGGAGGATTTCAAGGTATTAAGATTAATAAATTTGAAAATATATCACTATTATTCCCTCGAACAACTTGAAATTGTAATTTACTTTCATAAACGGCTTGCTTGCACGTACTAAAGTGAAAAGAGGAAGATGTAACCAATTCTCGACTACACACGAAGTATCAAGAACATAAAGGTAAGTTATTAAATCCTACAAATCAATTTCTCAGATATCATTTCATAACAAAATACCTGATTTACAAAATACAATCTATGGCAGAGAGATTGTGCGGGGCGTGATTCAAGGTGTACCAGCAATAGGAAAATACATCGTTGCAACTGCTGGATGAAAACAACTACATCGTAGGTTGACTATTCAATTTCCGTGCTTAAAAATATTTAGTTTCTGGGGTTGTTTAAGGTCTAATTATTAGAAAAGTTGTCTGGTTTTTTAGATTTGTGTGCATGTAGGGTCCTTAGATGTTAATATTAGTTCATGATTCCCGTGATCAATACTTTCATACATTTGTAGTTGCTCACAATTTATTGGTTTCAATTTATAGTAGTCTTGATTCACTTTTTCTTAGA
>JAULKJ010050221.1:0-26411 GCA_032355405.1 Rubia balearica
GTAATAGGAAGATATGTAGCATTACCAACTTGTAATCCATCATTTCCAGTGTAATTGGAATGTACAGAAAGGTTGTCAAAGTCTGAGGTGACATGATTGGTAATGCCAGAGTCGAAGAACCAAGCAGGAGAATATGGTGGAGCACCGACGGAGGTGGCATAGACCTTGTACATGATCGGCTATTGTTGCAGCCTCGTTCGTGTCTGACACTACAAGGAGGGTGTGCACAAGTGGCTAAAAACTCTGTAACATTCAGGCACTGCCAGCAATTAAAGGCCTCATGACCTTGACGACGATAGATCTGGTAGAATGGTCTAGCAGAAGAGCTATATGTGGCCAAACCTATTATGTGTGCACCGACGTTGGTAGCAAAGCCCAGGACTACCACATGAAGTTCATGAGTACAAGTTTCTTCCTGAAGTAACATGCCAAGGAGTTGATTTGACAAGACACTACCTGAGCCAATGTTGAAGGCACTCCAAAAATCCGCATAAGAAGCATCAAGAACTTGGAGAACACACTCGACGAATTCATCGTCAAAAAAATGAGAACATTCTGCCAGTGAATCAGAGAGGGAACGCTTCTTCTCGACATGATCAATAATATAGAGAGATTATCTTAGAATAGTATGAAGTTGGTGCTTCAAATGGCTCAAATTGGTACGAGTTTGCGCATAAAACATCTGCTCCAAAATAAGTGGTGTGTCGGAGGTAGATACTACAAGAACGACATGAATGAGCCAGAAAGACGAAAATGTTGATTGAATCCAAAGTAGCACGAAGCGATCCTTCTTCCTCCAAGTAACAAAATCTTGATTGACCTTTGGTGATGATGGTGGCTTGGATGAGTTTAAAGCTGCTTCAATAAATTCATTCGAGGCCGATCTTAGGAAAAGAAACTAATCAAGATCATAAGCAACAAGAGCATATTTGATTGAATGATGCCATAGTGAATAATTATAGTGATCAATACGCAACTGAAGAGCCAAGAGCTTGAAGTTGGGGGCTTGACCAGAGGTGGCAGCAATGAGAGGACCAGAATTACTGGAGAACATATCATCAAAACTCTTAGTGAGAGGGATAAAAGTTGGGGTGATTTGGGATAAAGGTGGTGGCTGGTTGGAATTAGAGAGGGTGGGTGGAAAAATATTTTTAGGGTTTTAGGCTAGGGTTTTGAAAATTATGAGAGGGGATTGGGGTTAGGCTAATACCATATAAAATTTTATAAGAATTGTGTAAAACTGACTTGTATTCATTCGAAGATATCAACGGGTATTTATGCAAGAGATTGCTTAGAGAATAAGCAAAACTACGATAATCTAATCATATATACTTTGGTTTTCCACAAATACATATTATAATTATGAGTAAAAACAGGATGAAGTCATTTATCCAAAAGGAAACTCGGGGTCAAGTTCTTTGGAGGTGGAGGAGTATGATGTAGGAGGCGAGCAAGAAATCGATCTCTGCAAAGGCGTACGAATGATTTTTTTGATACCTTCTTGGAAAAGAGAAACACGTAAATATGAGCCTACATGGAAATCCAAGATCGTTTCAGGTTTTAATATAGCCTTTTCATATTTTTTTATTTTTAAAATTTTTGTAATTTCCTTATTTTCAATATAGAGTTTCATTACTGTATGTAAAGACTCATTGTATGCCGAAAATACTTTATCTTTGATTAAATAATATTTCAGATATTTTATTTTCTTTCTTGTTGGATTCCAAAATTTGATATTAGAATTTGATGCTTACAAACTCTATTGACATATGTTTGTACGAGACCGTCTCATGGTGAGACGGAGGTTAAAATAGGAAACTTAACATATTCAATTGAGGTGGGATATATGGGTTCTCTTTGCAACTATGTAGTTTTAAAAGGCTGATTGAAAAGTTAGGTTCCCAATTATTATACAGGGACGGTTGTGATCCTCTTTTTCTCAATTCTTCCATCTAGCGAGAGAGGAGAAGAAGAATTTTTGCCATCGCCGTCACCATCCTCACGTTGTTGTCGTGCCCACCGTTGCCTCAGCCAAATGTTGTTGCTCTTCTGGATCACATATTAGGTTATTGTGAAAATCCTCAGAATCGCATCGATCATTCTCATCGAACGCATCCGCTTGCAGATATGTATTCGTACATCTCTAATTGAGTTTAGTGGTTGTGTGACGGTTGGTGAATTTATTGTAGATATCTAATTTTAATTACCATTATGCATTGATATTAATTTCTTGTGTATATACACAAGTTTATCAGTCTAACCAAGAGATTTTTAGCTATTCTACCTTTTCTCATCAACAAGGTATTTTACGCTAGGTTCTAATTTGATGTTTCAATCTTAAGTGTTGATGTGTTATTATTATGAAGGAACCTCAAGCTAGGTACCTAATTTGATGTTACAATCTTTTGTGTGGATGTGTTATTATTATTAATTGATGGTACATATGTTGTCAAAAAAATTTATGTTCTAACGTTTCATGTTGATCTTTTGTGATTTATATATATGATGTTATAAGTTTTAGATTGAATTTGTGAAGTTTTATTAGTTTGACACCATGATTACTGTTTATGAAGTCAGGTTAGACCGTGTGTTCATTTTATTTATGTTTTAGGGTTTCATGCTATTTTACAACCTTTAAAAGAGCTTATTGATTCTTATTTGATGTTTTTAGATTTCATGCAAATATTTTCAACTTTTCCGGATGCTGTATGTTTTATTGTTTTTATTTTATGTCTTATAGTTTAATTTAGATGTTTTACATAAGTTATGTTATGTGTTTTTTATCCTTATTTGATGTTGGGATAGGTCTAATGTTGAAATTTTACCACTCTTTTTATATTGTGGTTCGTATTTGATATTAAAATTTGGTAAATATCTCTACATTTGTGATTTTTTATTTGCATGTGTGATTGGTATCAAATGGCTGCTGTCTAGAGCATGTATTAATCAAAGCAACATCTAGAATGGTGAATCTAAAATGGCGCAATGATTCAACTTCTTGATATTACAATGATTCAACTGATATTAATTTCTTTCTGCGTTTGTTAGTGTTTTAGTTTGCTTTTGTAATGGTTTTTTGAGTTGGTCATTTTGCTCATATTACACCATATGATTGGTTTTATATGATTATACTGTTTTATTTTTTTAGGTGTGATGTATTATACAAGTTTTCAGAAAAAGAGATAGCATTGCAACGAAATATCTCAAGATAAAGGAGATAGAGATGAAATTTTGATGTTTCAAGTTTAGATAGATTTTAGGCTTAGATGTTACAAGTTTAGATCTACAGATGTTTTAGGTTTAGATGATATTACAAGTTTAGATAGAGATAGATGTTTTAGGCTTACATAGAGATAGAGGTACATATTTGTTATGTTAAACGTTTCTAATGCCACTCGACTATTTCGTCGACGTGGAATTTACATATTGATTGACATGGAGTTTACATATCTATTTATATCAATATTACTTACTTTCTATTCTTCTTGGGCGTTTTGTGTTGTTAGAAGTTCTTATGTTGATGTTTTGATCTTTTGGTGCGTATTGTGTTGTTAGAAGTCCAAATGTTGATGTTTTTTTATCTCTTGTGTGTATTGTGTTGTTAGAAGTTCAGTGGTTGTTAATCTGTTGAAGAATTCTTGTGTGTATGGTGTTGTTAGAGGTCCTAATGTTGATGTTGTTTTTGTTCGTATTGCATTGCTAATGTTGATGTTTTTTTATCTCTTGTGCGTATTGTGTTGTTAGAAGTCCGGTTGTTGTTAATCCGTTTTTCTGAGAGCAGTTCCGATTTAAAGGCTAGGTCGAAGGGTAAACATTATCCAATTTTGCAAAAAAACATTCATCGTATTCGGGCTCATAGGGATTTCGATTTGGACAGTTGGATTGTCAGATTGTGCTCTGATTTGGGATATAGTGCAGCTCGAGTGGCAACTCTGTTTTGTGGTGATATCTTACACCTTTTGCTACCCTTGTTGTTGGTTCTTATGTATGATGCTTATGGTGGGTTGTAACCTTTTTTGAGGCTGGAATTGGTTTATTTCTCTCATTTTATCAGAATAATAAGGAATAGGGTGGACTCCTGCAAGCCCTGTGGTTTTACTCTTCAAACCGAAGAGGTTTTCTACATAAAAATCATCGTGTGTTGTTTTCTCTCTTTACTTTCTTGTTGGCTGATGTTATCTCCAGCGTTGGTTGGTTTTGTAATTGTGTTTGAATATTTGGTTGGTTGATTTGCCTTGGTATTGTGTGGGTGTTTGTGATTTATCCCTCTTGGGTCCTCAACTAGTGGTATCAGAGCAAAAGTTTGTTTTTGGCATAATCATGGAGTCTAGTAGTAGTTCTACGGTTAAGTTAACATTAACCAATTATTCTATTCGGAGGCCTATCATGGAAGGCTTGTTGTTTTACAAGGATTTGTATGATCCGATTGCACCTACAACTGGTGAGGATAGTAGTTCATTTAAGCATACTATACTAGAGAAAATGGAAGAAACTGAATAGGCTAAGTTAAAGAGAATAACTTTGGAGACTATTAGACAATGAGTTGATATTAGCATATTCAACCATGTTTCTCAAGAGTCCGACCCCTATGATTTGTGGAAGAATTGGAAAGCCGTTACGAAACAAAGACAACTCATAATAAGGCTTTGTTGATTAAGAAACTTGTTAATTTGAAGTTTAAAAGTTGAAAGTCAGTGTCTGAGCATCTTAGTGACTTTCAAGATAACAAGCTGACTACTATGAATATTGATCTCGATGATGAGTTGCAGGCTTTATTCTTTTTGAGTTCTTTGCCCGATAGTTGGGAGATGTTGGTGGTGACTATTGGCAACTCAGCTCCTGATGGTGTACTTTCTTTAGATGTTATCAAAAAGAGAATTTTCAATGAAGGATAAGAAAAAAGGAGATAGGAGTTGATAATTTATGAACTCTGGTGTTGAAACTCGAGGAAGAAGTAAGAGTAGAGGTACAAAAGGGTATGGCAAGTCGAAGAATAAGTCCAAGTCCAGAGATGGGAAAGAGACAAGGGTGTGCCACTATTGCAATAAGCATGTTCACATTAAGAAGTATTGTTATCGGTGGATGAAAGAAAAAAGGAAGAAACGTGACTCGCCTAATGAGGAAGGTGATAAAGCAACCACAACTGCTTCTCAAGGTGATGATGATATAGATCTGGTTTGTGCTATTGGGGATTGTCATCATGTAGAAGATTCTGATATAGAATGGCTAGTTGATTATGGAGCTTCTATTTATTGTGTTCACAAAGAGGAGTACTTCATGAACTACCAAGCTGGAGATTTTGGTAGTGTCCGAATGAGAAGTAAGAGAATCACAAATATTGTTGGTCCGGGTGACATCTGTGTGAACACAAGTGTTGAATGCAGAATTATGTTGAAGAATGTACGATGTGCTTGGCTTGCATCTTAACTTGTTATATGTTAGTACTCTTGATCGAGAGGGATATAGAGACTTCTTTGGAGATAGAAAGTGGAAGTTGTCGAAGTGCTCAATTGCAGTTGCTCATGGGGAATTCTATTGTACTTTGTACAAGACATACTTGAATGTATGTTATGACGGGGTGAATGTCATTGAAGCAACCAAACTTGTGGCATCGAAGGTTTAGGGTCACATGAGTGACAATGGGATGAAACTTCTAGCAGGTAAATCTCTTATTCTTGTTGATTCTAGTGTTTCTCTTCATCCCTGCGATCACTGTTTAGCAGGAAAGCAATACAGAGCTTCCTTCTCTGGGAAGTCGACTAAGAAAGAAAGAAAGTTGGAGTTGGTACACTCTGACGTTTGTGGTCCCATGTCACTTTGTGGCAATAAGTACTTTGTCACCTTCATCGATGATGCTTCTCAGAGGAATTTAGGTTTATATGATGAAGACTATAGGAGAGGTGTTTAAAATTTTCATGAAATTTCATGCTATGGTAGAAAGGGAGATAGAGAAGAAGCTGAAGTGTCTTTGTTGTGCTAATGGTGGAGAGTATATCCAATGAGTTTAGAAGCTATTGTTCAAATAATGGAATCAGGCATGAGAAGACGGTTCTGAGAACCCCTTAACATAATGGTATGGCCGAGAGGATGAATAAGACCATTGTACAAAAGGTTAGATGCATGCTCAGAATGTCTAATCTTTCAAAATCATTTTGGGATGAAGTGGTTCGGTGTTCTGTTTATTTGATTAATAGATCCCCTTCGATTATTTTGGCTTATAACTTCTTGAGATGGCTTGGAAGGGATGTGATCTTTGATATTCACGTCTTTGAATGTTTGTATGCAGGACGTTTGCTCATGTTCCTAAAGAGCAGTGATCAAAGCCAGATTTGTGAACCTATCCTTTTGTGCATTGGATGTCGTGATGAAGAATATGGTTATAGACTCTATGATCCCGAAAAGAAGAAGGTGGTGATAAGTAGAGATTTGGTGTTCTTGGAGCACGGGATGGGTGCTAATCTTATGAATACAAAGTACAATTTCAACTCAGATTTGTCTTGATTTCACTAATATTTCTTCTACTTATACTTTTGTTAATCATCCATCAAATGAGAATGTTTAGGCGACACTCGATGAGGTTGAGGATGTGCAACCTGATACTGATACACCTGAATATGCTGTGGTTCCTCTGGATGAGGATGAAGGGGATCAACCTACCCATTAAGTGAAGATAGTTGAGCTTCGAAGGTCTAGTCGAGGGAGGATACCTTCAAATAAGTATTCAAGTTCAAAGTACATTCATGTTACCGCCGATGAGGACCTCAAAAGCTTTCAAGAGGTATTATCTCAAAAAGACAAGAAGTTTTGGCTTGAGGCAATGAAAGAGGAGATGGATTCCTTGAAGAAGAATGATACTTATGATCTTGTGAAACCCCCTAGAGGAAATAAAGTTGTAAGATACCGATGGGTTTACAAGCACAAGAAGGATGGTGATAATACTGTAAAGCATAAAGCTAGCTTGGTGGTTAAGGGATGCAACCAAAAGAAAGGCGTCGAATATGATGAAATCTTCTCCGTGGTGGTCAGGATGACTTTGATTAGAATCGTGCTTGGTTTAGCTACAAGTCTTGACTTGGAATTGGAGCAGCTTGATGTGAAAACTTCTTTCTTGCATGGTAATTTGCAAGAGGAGATTTATATGATGGAGCTGGAAGGTTTTGAATTTAAGGATAAACGGGATAATGTTTGCAAGTTGAAAATGAGTCTTTATGGACTGAAGCAAGCACCAAGGAAGTGGTCACAAAAATTGATTCGTTTATGGCCGGCATTGATTATAAACAAACTTCTGCCGATCCATGTGTCTATGTTAAAAAGTTCCCCGAAGGGAACTTCATTATTATTCTTTTATATGTTGATGACATGCTGATTTTTGGGTAGGATGCCAAGATAATCATTGATTTGAAGAAAGCCTTATCCAAGGTATTTGACATGAAAGACTTGGGTCCAGCAAAGAAAATCTTAAGCATTGAGATTGCTTGTGATGGAATGGCTGTAAAGTTGTGGTTGTCCCAAGAGAAGTATATTGAATGAGTGCTTGACAGGTTCAATCCGAAGAATTCTAAGCCTCTTAGTACACAATTGGTATCTCATTTTAAATTGCACAAGGAATATTTTCCTCGAACGAATAAGGACAATGAAAGTATGTCTTCCATTCCTTACTATTTGGCAGTTAGTTCTTTGATATATTCTATGGTTTGTACAAAACCAGATATTGCGTATTCTTTTGGTGTGTGAGTAGGTCTTTATCCAATCCAGTTAAGACTCACTAGAACCGGATGAAGTGGATTTTCAGATATTTGCGAGGTACTTCCAAATTGTGTCGTTGTTTTGGAAGTGGCAGGACCATTCTTGAAAGATACACCGATTCTGATATGGCTAGTGATGATACAACAAGGAATAGACCCCCACATGGCTGGTATGACAAACACCCTTTAGAAAGGTCCGAAAAGAGGGGCCTCGAGGAAAGAGGAAGAAAGCTAGGCAAATAGCTGAAGACACTAGGGTTTTAGAAAGGTATAAATAGGAAGCAGAGAAACATCTACCTTTATTCGACATGTTGTGGAAGCTAAAAATTTTGAGTGGATAAAGGATTGCGAGATGGCGTTCGCGGAATTGAAGGAGCACCTTAAAATTTTACCAACATTGATGAAGCCTGAGGAAGGGGAAGTTTTATATCTATATATATCTTCTTCTTCCTTAGCTATCAGCTCTGTGTTAGTAAAGGAGAAGGGAAAAGAGCAGCATCCCATATACTTCGTTAGCCGAGCACTACAAGGCCCAAGACGAGATATATTGCAGTTGAAAGATTGATTTTGGCACTAGTTCATGTGGCTCGAAGATTACGGCCTTCCATAGGCATACTATAATATTGCTTACCAGCTACCCCATCAAGTAGATACTTTTAAAACTTGAATCTTCAGGAAGGATAATGAAATGGGCAGTGGAACTGGGGGAGCACGATATACAATTTCAGCCCAGGATAACATTTAAGGGCTAGGTCCTCACTGATTTTATAGTAGAAACCACAGAGGTGATCAAAGAGAAGGTGGAGACTTCATAGAAGGGGTATCAAAATTATTCATTGATGGATTGTCGAATTCAGGGGGGAGTGGAGTAGTGATGTTGCTCACTGATCCTGATGGCACTGATTACCCCTACGCTGTACACTTCAAGTTCGGAGCTATGAAAAATGAAGCAGAATGAGAGGCATTGATCATAGGACTTTCGTTGGAAAAGGAAACTCAAGTGGATGATGTGGAAATATTCAGTGATTCACAGATTGTGGTCAACCAGGTGAATGAAGAGTATGAGGCCAGAAAAGCAAGCCTACAACACAACTTGGAAATTGTAAAACCAATGCTGAAATGCTTACGATATTATACCATTACCCAGGTATCAAGGGAAACAATCACAAAGCCGATGCTTTATGAAAGGTGGCTTCTTTAGACCTGGGTTGATTTGCACAGAAATAGGTGTTGTTTGAGACTTTGCATAATCGAAGCTTCGAGGAGCTCATAGTGGTGGCAGTTTTCAAAGGAGAAACATGAATGACCCCGATTGTCAAATATTTGCAGGATGGAACACTTCCGGAAGACCCTGTCGAAACCAGAAAGATCCAGCTTAAGGCACCAAAGTATGGTGCAGGATGACACTTATACTGAAAGAGGCACTTGCAGTCTTTGCTTCAATGTTTTACAACCAGTGACATGTAATATTTGATCCGAGAAACTCATGAAGGGGTCAGTGGTAGTAACCTAAGAGCTCGCTCTCTGGCTAAGAGCATGCTTTGAGCAAGATATTACTGACCAATGATGTTCAATTATGCTAACCGAAATATTCAAGCCTGCCACCAGTGCCAAAAACATGCCCCTATGTCACATTTCCCTCAGACGGAGATGATCAACATACATAGCTCCTGCCCCTTCCACAAATGGGGAATTGATCTGGTAGGGACTTTTCTAGAGGCCCCAGGAAGGCTCAAATATTTGGTTGTGGTTGTGGACTACTTTACCAATTGGGTCGAAGCAGAAGCATTGGCGAACATCAAGGGGAAATCTATCATCTCATTTTGTTAGAGAAACATCATTCGTCATTTTGGCATACCAAAGACATTAATAACAGATAATGGAACACAGTTTGCAATGATCCTTTTAAAATTTGGTGTGAAGAGTTAAAGATCCAGTTGAATGTGACATCCATATATAACCCCCAGGAAAATGAACAGGTCAAGGTTACCAACTGTACCTTTGTAAATGGGATCCCGAGGAGATTGGAAGGGGCGGCAGGAAATTGGGCTAATAAGTTTCCCGTGTGCTATGGGATTACCAAAATAGTAGAATCCTTCACCACAGGGGACAAGCTCTATGGCTTAGTCTATGGTTCAGAATCCGTAATTCCTGCGGAAATTGGTGTACTGAGTACTAGGATGTTGGCGGTTAGTGACGGTTCTAGTGAGGATGATCGTTGTCTAGACCTTGATATAATTGAGGAGAGGTAAAAATAAAGCATTGATTTGGAAGGCTAAGGTGAAGGAAAATGTCAAACGTTACCATGGTCTAAGGATGAAACGAGCGCAGTTCACAGCGAGAGACCTGATAATGCGAGATAGCGAGAAAAGTCGCCAAGAACCCGAGGGAAAGTTGACCCCAAAATAGGAAGGGGTGTATCAGGTCATTGAAGTTTACCCTGGAGGAAGTTACACGTTTGGCACAATGGATGGAGAACGCATACAAAGGTGGTGGAACATAGTTAACCTTCGAAAATATTAGCAGCTCTGAAACTATAGATGCAAACCCTAGTCCATGTAATCATTGCCAGACTTTTATGATATGAGCGGAAAGTGGTTGGTTAAATGAAAATATTTGATATTATTTCCCTACAAATATCTTCAACCCTATCAAATTTTCTTTTAAGTGACATTCGCTCTTAAGCAATTGACACATTCGCTCTAAAGCGACATTTTCTCTTAAGGAACCAAAAATTTATTTTAAGCGACATTCGCTCATAAGAGATTGACACGTTCGCTCTTAAGTGACCAAAATTCTCTCTTAAGCGACATTCGCTATTAAGTGACCAAAATTTACTTTTAAGCGACATTCGCTCGTAAGCGATCGACACATTCGCTTTTAAGCAACATTCGCTCTTTAGCGAACAAAATTTGCTTTTAATTGACATTTGCTCTTAAGCGATCAAATTTCACTCTTTGTTGACATTTTCTCTGAAGCGATAGATTCATTCATTCTCAAGCGACCACCTTGCAACTAATCATCATCCTTAGGAATAACTTGAGTGTAGATAAAACGAAATTGAAACAAACTAAATTTATTTGACACACATAATACATAGTTTTGTTTGTAATTATAATATTCAATATCATTTAATTGACATAATTAAAATATTGTACATCCTCATGCTTTAATCCACTAGCAGCCATGATTAAGCGATCGATATTGCCTTCTGAACCCTTGGGGGCACTGGTGGTACACCGCCTTCGACGAGGAATTAAGCCTTAAGAAGTCGATGGAGCTCTCTCCTCATCGTATCTATTTACTGACATTTCGCCTTCATTATTTCTCATGGGAACCACCATTGAAGTTTCATTCACAGCCTCAACTAAGGGAGTCTTCTTTCCTAGCCTAGTGCTTGAAGATTTATTTCTAGGGGGAACCTTTCTCTTAGGAGGTTTCCTTGAACACCTTTTTTCCAAAGAACTTTCCCCCAGAGAGGGACCTGTCTTTAAAGGCCCCACATTCGATGAACTTGTGTTAGTCTTTGATCGAATATGCTATAGCAACTCATGGATAGCATCAAAAATTGCATACTGGGTAGGATCTCTATCCGAACCTTTGTTCATCATATCCTGCTCAGTGTCGTACAAAAACTTGGGCACATTGTTGATAAGACCTAGGTTAAGGATCCCATGAGATAACCCATACGCTCAAAGGCTATCAGAGAAGGCTTTGATGGTGGTAGTTTGCTCTAATACTTGACAAAAGAGCCAGAAGTTCTGAACGGTAAACTCCTGGAAGATTTGAACCTTCTGATCGATAATTTTCTACAACAAAGAAATCTTTTCTCTAAGGTGCTTATTTTTCTCAATAATTTCGCCAACTTGGGGATGACTACCTTTATGCCACGATGATAGCTCCTCGTTGGCCTTAGATAAATCTTTGGTTAGTCAAGTTAACTCGTTCAGAGTTTTCAAAAATTCAATTCTAACCTTAGCCAATTCACGAGTAGATCTCTCTAGTTTCCCTCAAGGACTGATTCTTTGATAAGTAAAGAAATAGACTTCAAAAATAAAAGATATGAAATTAAAGCAGAAAATTCCAAAATACGCCCATTGGGCAATCATCCAGAATACAAATAGAGAAAGGGAAAGTCTTATACATCTCTTTCCTCATGACCTACACTACAGTTAAAATTCTCATTCCTCGATGCATCCTGGGTTTCTTGGGCATCCCGACCACCATCGGTATGGTCATTATTACCCTTCGATGAGCTACCATATAGAGTGCTCCAGACCTTCACAATGATAGCTGAAATTTTGTCTTTTGGAGCTTTTGGAGCTTTTGGAGCTTTTGGGTTGAGTAAAACTTCTTAGACTTCTCGATGAGGTCGAGGAGCTGAGGCTTGAACCCTCCTAGACAAGTAGCTTTGTCTCATTTTACCAGAATCTTCTCATTTACTTCTTCCAAGACATGGTCTTGGTACAATTCTTGAGAGATCGTCAGCTTGTTGAAGAAGTTCTCTAATAGGGCATGCTGAGACTCAGGCGAGCATTTCTTAAAGATACGTTTCTCCCTGTCTTTGACCTGTGCCTCTTCAGAAAGTTTTCTTGTACGGGAGGCCTCAACCACATGTGAATCGAAGTGGGCTGCCAAGTACTTTTCTTCGATCGACAATTCAGACCGTGGTCAAGCCCATAGATAAAATTAATTCTGTTATTCACTGCATAAAAGAAAAGGTGGTTATTAATGGTAAAAGAAAGGGAGGAAAATCAAGTTTATCGAATGTTGACCTAAAAAGAATCTTTGGAGGTATCTGAAGAACTTTCATCTTCGATATGCACCCCTTCCAAAAAGAATCAAGGGCAAGGACGCCTTGCATCCAATGGATTATCATCGCTTCCCTTCCTCTTATTGCTCGAGCCTGCTCCAGGAGGGGGCTTGCTTTGATGAGTGGCCGAAGCATAGATATCATTGTGGACCCATTAAGCCAATGAAAAGGTTTAGCCCATTTAGTTTTGGGTCGATAAGACTTGACATCCAAAGGGTCAAGGCTTTGAATGCGCTCCACATCCTCACGCATGCTCTCTGGGACCACATACTTCTCATTCCTGGTTTCCACTATAACGTCGAGATTCCATCGAGGGGTTCGATAGGCTCCAGAATAGTAAAATGATAGATCCTTATCTTTACACACCACATTATTTGAAACAGGGATAATGAATCTTCGTCCGAAAAGCCTATCCCCTAAGGTAAATGTTCCCCTGATATCCCGGTTTCCCCTGAAGGTTCCTCGGTCAACGAAGGTTCATTACTCTAACATTTTCTCACTACAAATTTCCTTGGTGAAGGAATGTACAAAACTACATTTTTGGGCTTTTCAGCCTTAGAACCATTAGCAGGGCCAGAACCACCGCTCAATTCATCAACAGCGCAATCGTCTACACTATCTCCTAACACATAAGACCCAACCCTAACCAAGTCTTCACCAGCAAAAAAATTAGGAAACCTAATAGGACCAGGACCATTGCCGTCCAATTCCATACCCCCTAAATCAGCAGGAAAACTATTAGACCATAGAGAAACCCTACTGGAAAGACAAAAATTAAAATCCTCTGAAACGGTATTTTTTGATGAATTTGTCTCCTCACTGGTAACCCTCTCGGAATACATCACAGATGGGGATTGATGAGACGTCAAATTCATGTATTTTCCAAAGCATTTAACATCTTTTGTTATATTTTTGTTGGAAGATTTCTAGATTTAGGTAGGTTTACATCATAAGGGACCATTTTTGGTTTTCATATCTAAATCCTTCATTTTGTAACCTTGGTTGAGTCTAATGGATTTTTGTATCCTTATGAGTGACGTGATCATCTCTTTTTAGCACATTTGAAACTCGTACTTGTAATAGACTAAGCTTTTGTGTAAGAATAATGGATTTTTCGTTGGTAAGAAAAGTAAGGATGATGATTTAGGAGTTATATCCTAAGTCTGTAGTTTAAGGTGTCTGCTGAAAGTGTTTTGTGATCATATTCCTGATTAAAGATTCAAGAATGAATATTCACAAGGAAATAAGGGTTTAGAAGTTAAGGTCAATACAATTTGGTAGAAGAAAAGCCCGTATTTGAAAAAGGATACCCAGCCGACCGATGCGAAGACCAGCCGGCCGGCCGACCAGGTGAAGAAGACCGGGCGTGTGGTCCGGACGCTTAATTGTGCGACTGTGTGCCCTACAACAAATTTTCCGACATCGGTCCAAAACAGAAGTAAAAAGTACTCTTTTACCTCGGTTTTGAGCCGAGGTAAAAAAAATTACTGCACCAACATTTACCTCAGTTTTTAGAGGGCTGGAAAGCGAGGTAAAATCCCTGTAGAACCGAGGTAATAGGTATTTTTATTGTAGTGTCTAATGCATGATGCTTATGGTGGGTCATAGCCCATTATAGAATGGTATTTGGTTTTTTCCCTAGTTATAGCATAATAAGAAAAATAGGGTGGACTCGAGCAAGTCCCGTTGTTTTACTCTTCACACCAAAGACATTTTCCAGGTAAAAATCGTCGTGTGTTGTCTTCTCTCTTTAATTTCTTGTGGGCTGATTTTATCTCAATCGTTGGTTGGTTTCATGATAGTGTTTGAATATTTGGTTGGTTGTTTTGCCTTGGACTTGTGTGGGTGTTTGAGATTTATCCCCCTTGGGTCGCCAACAAAATGATCCATTGCAAATGTATTTTCTGGAGATATCTAGAACAAAGATTACCCCAACTAGAGAAGTTGATGCATTCCCCCGCCACCCCCTCCTTCAAGATGAGACTTTTGTGAACAGCAAAAACTCTTCTTGGAAGGAGAGACTGAGCAATGGCTGGTGTAAAAAACTTTGTAAATCCATCTATGAGCTGAAACTGGGAGAATATATGTAGAAGATTGATGAAGAAATCATTACGAGCATCACTAACATAATGACAATCAATCTTTATAAGTTTTGTTCTGTCATGAACACATAATGTTGTGCAATATGCGAGGCTGCAATATTGTCACACTTGAGGGGAATAGAAAGGTCATATTTGTGTTGAAGATCTATAAGTAGATAGGTGTTCCATTTAAGTTCAGAGACAGTCATGGACATGGATCTATACTTCGACTCTGCTGATAGCTACCTCTGTCTTTCTCGTCACCTCTGTCTCCAAACTAGGGCATTTGTCTTAGAAACACTTCACTTCTGCCTCCAACTTAGTCGCTGACCTATACAAACCCTTCTTTACCTCGACATGAATAGAGGTGCACTGAACCATAACCGCCATAAGACCGCTTAATTGGAAACCAAATAACACGCTGTTAAAACATATAAGCTCCACAAACAATAATGACTAATATAAAACTCAATTACCATATCCCATCCACTGAGGAAAACATTGTAGTCAGTAGGGGTGTTCATCGGTCCAAGACCGGGCTGGAACAAGAATCTTAAAAACTTGGACCGATGACCAGACCGATTAGTGATTATTTACGACCAGAACCAGACAAGAATTATTCCTCAGAGTCTGCTAGAGCCAAAGCAATAGGAAATATCACCCCTAACCAACTCAACTTTCCCACTCTTCATATTCACCATAGCAAGCGAAAGAGATGAGACCTCGTCACCTTCACGCCTAGATCCCCCAGAAACAGAGGCCCCTCCAACAGTCTACTAAGTAGAATTCACCTTGCCAGATCCCCTCTTCAATTTGTGACTTCTTTCATGTCTGAGTACTCTGTTGGGTATCACTATACCCCCCTCATATTCCTTCCCACTATCCTTAGGCCTAATAGGATCAATCCTTGACAAACCCATTCTTCCGCTAAATTTATTAACCATTGATAAAAAAATACATAATAAGCCCAATAAAAACACTAAAAATTTTAAATACACGAACATTAGAAGTATCTTCAAAGCATACGGAGCCAAATATTTCACGATCTGACTCTTCTCCGTCAACCTCCCTTACTTATCTGCGTGTCTATTATAGGGAACAATAAAGTTATACACAGTCATAGACTTTCCATCCACACACCTAATGGGAGTTCGTTGACGTACTTCTCAAATATACAATTTATAACTCCAATTATGTCCTAACTACAACTAAGTGGATAGTGTTGGAAAAATGATGGTTAAAAGGTTTAATTTTGTCAACTTTTGGGCATTATTTTGAGTGGTACCCGAATGAATTTAGGGTTTGAGGATGTTATTTAAGGGTTCTCCTCCTTGAGTACTATAAAATAGACTATTTAAAATCTCAAAAAGAATCAAGGGTGAATGAGATATGGATGCTCGAAATGTCACACTTGAAAGAGAAAAATTGGGCGGAAATTGGCCCAGATTAATTTTTCTCTGGAATGTCTAAAATGCGTATGGACCGCGTGGAAGTCCCTAGAATTCGCAACAGTGTAGTAAATATGGAATTTCTTATGTCTAATTGAAGGAAATACTTCCATATTTTGTGAGATATCTTGTCGCAAATAAATACGTGATTTACATGTTTAATAAGCTGAAGAATATTGTGGAATATTACTTTTATTTCAGTAGATTTAATTTGAGTATTCTTGGAATGTTCTCGAATATGATGAGTTTTTGATTGGAGATTATTTTTCTCTAATTACAGAAAATTAGAATATAACATTTTTAATGATTACGGTGTCTTAGAGAGATATAAATATAGCCTTTAGTCTATTAGGAAACTCACACCATTTCCCAAGTCTCTCTATGTTCTAAACTTGAGTCTTTTTTCTATCTTTCTCGAAGTTTCCATCCATTCTTCTCTCAAGGTGATAGTTCTTCGTCAAAAAATTAGCCCGAAGAGTTACATTTAGAGATAATGGTAGTAGCAAAGGGTTAGCGCTTTGCAACCCTGGAGGTATCGATAAGGTGTTTCACCCCCTTTGCCTTATAACACCTAAGGAGAAGCATTCGTGGTGTAGTGTCTGGGACGTAATCGTACGGGGGAGATTCAGATCTACATAGCAGGAAGGGCCGTTGTGAAACTCCCCTAATTATAGAGGCAGTAACGATGAAGATTACATGCGCACCCTACGTGACAAGTATGGGAAAGCATTGACCATCGACCACACCACGCGTCATAAACACTAAAATAGGATTGTAGTTCTTTTATGTGATGGAATCGAGGATCGAAACAACATTGATCATGTTACGTAAATACTCCCCAAGTGCTAGTTAATATAGTTTATTCTCTTGTAATTTTCATGCTAGCAGCTGTTAGTAAACCCCCCAACCAAAGCCTGTTTTAGTAATACTAGTTATTCCTAACACGTGATCGGATTGATGACCCAACCGCGACTGTGTATAATTAACTTTTAGATTCCTAGCATCTCTGTGGACAATCCCGGTCTTGCCCCTATCTACGCCATAGGTAGCATAATAGTAGGAATGAGAGCAATAATATAATATTTATATAAATCTCTCGTAGTAAGAATGGGAACCACTCCTCGAGTTAATTGACCTCTCGTAGTTTGATGACCCTGAGGGGAGGCGGATTATATGTTGATGTATTTTCTTGGAGCACATCAGACTTAACAGGGGTACCTTCACAGTTAGCTGTCCACGGGCTAAACCTCGACCCCTCCTTAAAACCTGTTAAGCAAAAGAGGAGAGTATATTCTCTTGAGTGAGTTGAAGCAATTAAAGTGGAAGTAGAGAAACTTCTTAAGGAGAAAGTTATTGAGAAGGTATTTTACCCAGAGTGGCTTGCCAATTGCGTTATGGTCCCGAAGCAAGAGGGAGCATGGTTTATGTTCAATGACTTCACAGACCTGAACAAATGTTTCCACAATGATAGCTACCATTTTCTGCCAATCGATAAGTTGGTGGAATTTATAGATGGGTATTAGGTTTTGGCCTTTTTCAATGCTCATAAGTGGTATAACCAGATATTGATGATAGGGGAGGATCATGAGAAGTCTTCATTCATAGCGAATATGGGTACCTTTTATTACAAGAAGATGTCGTTTGGGATTTAAAATGCTGGTGTAGCTTATTAGCACTTGGTAGATAAACCTTTCAAGCAGCGGATAGGAAGGAATATGGAGATATATGTGGATGATATATTAGTAAAGAGCATGAGAAACCTTTGCAATACCAAAAAGAGACATTCAATGGGCTACACCGATTGACGTTGAAGTTAAATCCAGTCAAGTGTGTGATTAGAGTAGGAGCCAGAAAATTTCTGGGAATTATATTCATTAAAAGGGGAATCGAGGTCAATCTTGAAAAGGTGGAGGCCTTGATAAAATTAAGAGTCTGCAGACATTGAAGGAGGTTCAAAGGCTTAAGGTATCTCTTGCAGCCTTGAGTTGAATCTTATCGAAGGTTGTAGAGAAACACTTGCCTTTCTTTGATATATTTAGAAGGGATTTTTTTGTAAGTGTACAGAAAAATGCAAAGAGGCATTTCTAGCATTGAAGGAGCATCTTCGGGTTCTACGTACATCGATGAAACCTGGGAGGAAAGAGATACTATAGATTTATATTTCTGCTTCTTATTTGGTAATAAGTGCGGTTTTGGTGAAGGATAAAGAGAAGCAACAACCCTCGATATAGTTTGTAAGAAGGCTTTTCAAGACCCATAAACATGGAAAACAACCCTTGAAAGGTTGACCTTAGGCCTTGTCCATGTTTCTCAAAGGTTGCCCTCACATTTTTAAGGTCTTACAATAGTATTTCTCACCAATCATCCCATCAAGAAGATACTCCTAAATACTGAGGCATCGAGAAGAATGATGAAGTGGGTTGTTGAATTAGGAGACCATGATATTCAATTCCAGCTGAGAACAGCGATTAAGGGCCAGGCCCTTGGAGTTTTCATAGTAAAAACCACATAACCTATCGAAGTAGGCTAGGAAGTCTTAAGAGAAGAGGTATTGAAGCTAATTTTTTATGGGTATTCGCATTCGGGGGGAAGTAAAGCAAAAGTGTTTCACACTAGCACCCTTATGGCTTGCATTTTAACTTTAAGGCCACCAATATTGAAGCTGAGTATAAGGCTCTGATTACTGGTCTTCAATTGGCCAAGGAGCATAGGGTTGACAATTTAGAAATATTTAGTGATAGACATATTGTTGTTCAGCAACTTAAAGAGGAATACGAAGCCAGAAAGCATAGATTGCAGCGCTATTTGGAGGTGGTGAAGCCTTTATTGGGTGACTTTTGATCATATACTCTGACACATGTAAGAAGGGAGAAAAACACAAGCAACATTCTTTGAATAAGTTGGCCTTGTCAAATTTGAGTGTTCAATCTCAAAAGCAGTTACGAATGGAATCCTTTAGTAAACACAGCTCTGAAGAACAGGTGGTAATGGTCATTGATGAAGAAGAATCTTGATAACTCCTATTATTAATTAACTTCGAGATAAGACCCTCCCAAAAGGGACCACTGAACATGGAAAATACGTCTTAAGTCTCTGAGGTTTGTTATGCAAAATGGTGTTTTGTATCGTCGAGAGACTTACAACCACTTCTTTTTTGTGTTACCCTATATGAGGCTGATTACCTAATTAGAGAGGTCCATGAAGGAATTTGTAGATGCCATCAGGGGGTTTGATCGGTTGCAAAAATACTTATTCGTTCTGGATATTACTGACCCATGATGTTTAATGATGCTAACAAGTACATTCAGTCTTGCTATCAGCACTAGAGACATGCACCGATTACCCATATCTCTCAAGAGGAAATGATGAACATGTATAGCTCGTAGCTATTCGATAAGTGGGGGAGTGACCTCGTGGGACTTTTCCCAGAAGCCCTAGGAAAGTTCAGGTATCTCATTGTCGCAATCGATTATTTCACTGAGTGGATTGAGGCTGAGTAATTGATGAACATGAAATGGAAGCCAGCCATTTTGTTCTTATCTGTCGCTTTGGCATTCCAAATACTGTTATAACTTACAATGGGACACACTTTGCTCATGACCCCTTCAAAAGTTAGTGTAAAGAGTATAAAGTTCAGTAGGAGGTGATAGCAGTCTACCATCCACAAATAAATATCTAGGTTGAGGTTACCAATCACACCATTGCCAATGGTATTTGGGCAAGGCTCAAAGTGCAGAAGAAAACTGAATCAATGAAGTGCCAAGTGTGCTATGGGCTTATCGAATAGTTGAGTCTTCTGTCACACGTGAAACTCCATAAACTTTAGTTTATGGCTCATAAGTTTTATTTCTAAGATAAATCGGAGTGTCTAGCTCGAGAATGATGGTGGTCGTTGAAAGAGAGAATAATGAAGACAACCGCCGCTTGGACCTCGAACTGGTAGTGGAAAAGCAAGAGTTAGCATCCCTCCATGAAGCTAAGGTGAAAGAAAGGGTAAAATGCTACTATGATCGAAGGGTATGTAAATTATAGTTTGTTCTGGGAAACCTTGTTATGAGAGCGAATTAGAATTTCCGACAAGGGCTTGATGAAAAACTAGCTTCAAAATGGGAGAAGCCCTACAAAATCCTTGAAACGTACCCAGGGGGTAGGTTTGCGCTTGAAACAATGGACAACGGTCGAATTCCTAGAAGATGGAACATTGTTAATCATCGCAAATATCACTATATCTAAATGATTTGGTCGCATTCTTGATGTCTAGTTCATTTTGTTAACACTCTAGCCATGGAGCAGCTCACCCAACCCAAAATAGCTCTAGGTGGTGACTGGTTTCCTTCGATGGGGGGGTAACGCACCCAAAAATACTGTTGTTAATCGCAGGTGACCCTCTAAGCGAAATTATTGTGTGCATTTGTGGGCCATGCACTGCTTCCAACTACTTTATTCATATTCCTATGCCATGCACTGTGATGGATTGATTAAATGAATATTTCTACGCCACGCATTGCATTTAAATACTTGTGATTGCATGCCAAACACTACATTTGTTCTTGTTGTATGCAATGCACTATACATTGATGGTTATTCATGAGATAGCTAACTCTTACTTACATAAATAATAACGAAGTCAAATATAAGGCACTTTATAAAAATCCTCGGCAAGTGCGTTTCGAGATGAAAATTTTATAACATTACTATAAATTTTATAGTGAAAAATACAACAAGATGTTAAAAGATAAATACACATAATCTGACCACTGAATATTTTTTACTTTAATTCCAGTGGCCTTTTGAAGTGTCGATTCGCTTCACACTCAGAATAATCTGAAAACTTGTTTGCACGAACTTGGAACTTGTACATTTTTATTAGAATCTTCAGTTATGATATGGGAAGCAGCATTTTTTGTCACAGCCTCGGACTTCTTGATAAACCTAATGAATAATAATTTATGTTATCGTTAGGGTTCTTGGTGAGCGCTGGCCTAAGAGAAGACTTCTTTGAATGCTTATTTTTAGAAGGAATGACTTATCGAGGATCGGTAACATTGTGTGGGCTGAGTATGATCCACTAATTCTATGATGGCATCGTACACTATGCAATGAGAAGGCTCCCCGTCTAGACCCTAGTCCATCATTGCTTTAGAAGTATACCACAAAAACTTTGGATATCATTGATGAGGCCCATATTGAGAACTAAATAGGATAACCCATAAGCTCGGAGAAAGTCAAAAAAAAATGCCTTATTAGTGGAAGCTTGCTCGAGCACTTCATCCTGGAGCCAAGAATTTAGGGTTACAAGCTCCCCACACTCTCGAACATTAGCATCAATAGTTCTTTGTAATTGGGATATCTCTTCTTTTGAGGGATGGTTTCGCTCAACCTTTTCATTAATTTGATCTTCAAACCTCTTAGCTTCTTTTTAGTAATAATCTACTCCCTCTGTCTCACTAATTCTTGCTAACTTGCTTTTTCACGGTTTTCAATGGTCATGTTTGATTGTCAATATATCTAACTGTGTACAATAATTTTAAATAAAAAATATTATATCTAGAAAATAGATATTAATATGAATTAAGAAGATCTCACAAGATATTTTTATTATATATATTATTTGAAATTCAGTGTCAAAGTTTATAAAATTTGACTTTGAAAAAGAAGATAAGCAAGTTTTAGTGGGACAGAGAGAGTATATCTTTCCAGAAAAATAATGTACGATAAAGCCCAACATCAGTTAGGCAATGGTACAGGTGGGAAACTCACGCATTATCTCGTGTAAAAATTCCTATTTCCGTATCTCGCAAGGATTGCACTTCTCCTCTACCATATCGAGGGCAATAGTCGTGCGCTTTGTAGCTTGCCTTTTGCGTAAATCCTATAAGAGATTTTGGATCGAGGGATGACTATTATAACACTAAGATATTAATTGTTCGATAGCATTGGATAACTTCTGATTCAACCTGGTTAACTCGTTACAGACCTTGGCCAGTTCGCACTTGACCTTAGCCTAGTCTTGACGAGAATTATATAACTATTTTTTCACAATCGAACACTACGATAAGAAATAAAAAAAATATAAATCGTTATTAAGATTGAAAATGATAAAGGTACTGGTGAAGAAAGAGGTTCATTAATAATTACTAGTTAGCCCCAAAAGTTTAAATACAAATTAAGAAAGGGAAGAGTTCAAACATCAAAGCCGATACTATATATAATCGATATTTCCTTCGTCGTTAGCAACAATCTTTCGATGTTCTACTTCGTGCTCCACAGCCTGGGCATCCCCATCTTTCTTCGAAGACTCTACCTTGGGATTGGACTTTGCAACAGTTGCAGCTATAACACTAAGACCAATCTTCTGAAGTTTTTCTGTAGTGAAAAACATTTTCGATCTCTTGATGAAGTCAAAGAGTCAAAGTTACAAGAATTCTTCGTTGGTCACCTTTTCCACCTTTCAACCAATTGATCTTCATCATTCTTAACAACATTTTTCTTTAGTAGTTAAGCTTGATCTTCAGGCAGCGAAGGAGTCACAGATGGAATCAACTTATTACGCCTACTTTCTTCAAGGTCTTCAGAAGGTCGACGAACAATTGTTGAAACTCCAGAGTCTTAACCACCTTATTGATATAAGACTCAAATAGAGCATGTTGAGCCTTGTGGCTGCATTTTCTAGAAAAGCAATCCTTTTCAGTTTTCAATTTTAAGGTTGTTGTCCCTCTTTTCGAGGTCCTTCTTCAGCTTTTTGACTTATGCCCATGCAGCTTTGAGACATGTCTGAAGTTTAATGCACTCAAGGGGGCCATGAACAAAGAAGTAGGAATGAGGGGATCGACCCTTGACTTCTTCGAATGGTTGGAACCCTCCCAAATTGGAGACGTACTTGAAGAATAGTCTATGGTATCAACGAGAGTTAATTGGGTTGTACCGTCCATTTTCGCCATAAGTGAAGTCTCAGGGCGATGAGTGGTATCGACACCGTTCTCTCTGATAGAGTTGAGAAAAACCACTGTGAAAAGAGAAAATTCAATTAGTTAAGAATTACAAAAGTAAAGAAGATACAAAAATAATAAATTTTTAAGTCTAGGAACCTTCGGAGGCATCCAAAGGGTTTAGTTGTTGAATTTTTACTCTTTGAAAGGGGTCCGGTAGTTTTCTCCATTTTACAACTGATGGGTTACATCCATCAACACAAAATTATTTTCTACTTCTTTTAGATTCGGACTTTGAGCGCATATTCCACTGCGCTTCTCGTTTAAGAGCTCAATGAGCAACATGCTTGTAAACATACTCAGCATAGACCTCTTTTGGCCAACTAAATCCCCATCCATCCCTGGGGTCTCAACGATTTACTCTCGCATCCAATGCCTTGTGCTCCTAAAGACACAATACATCCTCTCAAAGATCTGAGGGAATCGTGTATTTCCCCATTCGTTGATTCTACTTTTATGTTGGAGTTCCATCGAGAGACCTCATAAGCGCCACTACAATCGAAGGTCAATCCTTTATTTTGCCATCCTTAGGTGTTTGAAGAGGGGAGGATAATTTTTTTCAAACATGCCTATTGGTCCGGGTATAGGTCCCCTTTATATCTCGGTTATGGGATAGATAATATATTGCTCGAAACAACCTATATTAAGGCTTAACCTTGAGCTCCATGCATCTAGTCAAGAAGACCATTATAATTACCACAACATTGGGGTGGTGTTTAGCCGGATTGAAACACCTTCATTAATTTAGACAAGTAGGGGAGAGGGAAAGGAAAACTTAGCCTAGACTTGAGATGTTTGTGGTGAACGATCGATCTCCCTACAAGTAAGGTCGTAGGAGACTCATCCTCTTCGATAATCTTCAACTTGGCATCTATTGGAATGCTTGCTAAGCTAGGAGGGTTCCAAGGAAGGCTGACACTTCGTCAGGCATAATGTATGGCTCATTATCTGATCTATCAAAGGTTCTTTCCTCATTCGTGGGAGATTTTTTTATCTTGCGCTTTCGACCAATGGATTTTCTCCTTGATTGGGCCCTTGAGACATGCTCTGACTCCTTTATCACTTCTCGAGACCTCACGAGTTCAGAAAAGGTCCCCTCATTAAGACTTTCCTGACCGGAGACTTTCCCCAAAAAATAGGCCTCAAAACATTCAAAGGCTGTTTTCTCAGACGACGGAGATTCATCATCTGGATGGATAATTTTCTCAGGACCCCTCTCAGAATAAATTTCAGGGTAACATTGGGGTTTTTCATGTTCTAAATGGGGGCTAAAAGAAGAAAAATCCATTAAATAAAGGTAAGCTTAAGAGAAAATTACTCAATAAGAGAGAGAGAGAGAGAGAGATATGGATTTTGGCAATGAAAAGATGAAAGCTCTGGGTGTAGTGATCTGTTAAGAAACCCGCAAATAAGAAGTTAAAGAAGAATAAAAAGCAGTTTTAGAGGAAGTTATGGGGGCTGAGAGAGAGAAAAAGGTAATGATTACCTTTCGGAAGGAAAATTTTGAAAAGACACGAGAGAGTGGAGAGAATCTCACTTATGATGTACACGCGCCACACTTTCCCGCTTCTTTTTTCTTAACGCACTACGCGCGCTTCTCCAAATTCAAAATCAGAGAGTAACTATCTTAGAAAACCTAAGTGTTCATATCATCTCAATGGGTTCGAAGATCACATACTCCCGAGAATTAAATCTCCTTCAAGATCTTGGCTATGATTCATACCCATCGATAGGCATAGCCTTAAAAATCCTCCAATAGGATATCCTTTTCGAACACTTGACCTTTCACTTTTTTGGGGCTTTTGATGATACTCTTATGCAATTAGATTTGGACCACAACCCTTCACATTAGATAATATCTATGGGTCAACTCGACCTAATAGGCGCAAATAATCTTGATATTTAATGTGCATATAATAAGAGTTTCAGTTACACACAATGACTGTTAGAGTTTTAGTAGTATAAATATTAAGGTATATCATTTATTTTATTCATTCACTATTCATTTATTAAGAACGGCAGCTGACTTTAGTATCAAAAAAATTTCCCCTGAAATTCGCTTGCAGATCATGGCTGAGAAATTAATAGCGTAATTAGATCGGGTTTAAGATGCATCAATAGGGACGGTGGAAGTATACAAGTTTAGCAAAAACTGCCTAAAATTGATATATCTAGTGATTGGTCTTGCTATAAACACGATAGAGCAAGATAACTAATTTTGCTACGGGCCGGAGTACAAATATACTATATTGAAGTAGAAAGTTGTCTACTCCCACCGTCCCAACCTATTGTGCACAAAATCTTTTCACGATCTTCAATAAATATATTTAATTGTAAATTTATGTATTTACGGACAATAATGACACACAAAAATTGATATTTGAAAACTACATATTACGACAAATCTAACCATATTTAATACGATAAAATTATTTTTTTCATACATTTCATTTAAATACGTAGTTAAAGTTTGACATTAAAGTATGAGAAAAGATTTCGTACTGAACAGGCTGAGACGGATGGATAATAAGAAATGAAACTGAGAAAAGTGAAAGCTGGTGTCGTTTATTGATAAACATAGTTTCAGAGCAACGTGGCCAAAACGTACATAGTAGCACAACCTACATTATTGAACTTCCATTTCCGCGGTCTATCCCACTAACGTGAGAAATATTTATTACTGGCAGACAAGCCACACCAAACATTGAAAACGATACTCCCCCAAGAAACCCAGAAGAAAAAAAGGTAGAAAAAGAAGAACACACAGTCACACAGATGATCCATTTTCCAACTCCCCAAAGTCAAAAGGCTAAAACCCTGACAAGTCTCCTCCCTGGCTTTCTACCACCGATGACAAGAAATCATTGCCCGAGTTTCTAACCGAGCAGTTAGCCCTAATTTCACCTCTGGTCCCGGTCAACACGTTGAGCTGCCCCATCTTAGTCATAGAATACACAAACTTCTCAAAGAACAACGTCTGATTCACCGCGAAACTGGTAATAATCCCCCGGGTCCTGGAATCCGTGTACATGTCCTGGTCCGAGGTGAAGAGCCCCTGTCGGTTCATCAGATCAACGTAGTAGCGGTTATCGAACACGTTGGGGCTCCGGATGTCGAGAACCGTGGTGTTGGTGGTGTTGAGTGCGGGACAAGTTTCTCTGAGGTTGTTGAAGAAGGTCTGGTCCATGGTCGGATCGCGGGCCGGGAAGAGCCGCCCTTCGAAGGAGGTACAGTGGCTGATGCCGATGGTGTGGCCGCCGGAGAGCGCCACTAAGTCGGTGGCGTTAAGGTTCTGGTTGGTTGCCAGTGATGTTAGGAGGACGCTGGTGTTGCTT
>JAULKJ010050222.1:0-16692 GCA_032355405.1 Rubia balearica
GTTCTCCCCAGAAGAAATTACTCATTAAGCTCTTTATTTTATCATTTGTATGTTCTGTGGGAGCAGTTACAGCCCAAGAGTGTTGTGGTATTGCACTTAGGACATGTTTGATTAGTATCAATTCCCCCCCCCCCCTGAGATAGCCACTTATTCTTCCAATTTTCCAACCTATTAGCTACTTTGTCTATTAAGCCAGAGAAGTATCTGTTTAGTTTCCTTCCCTTATAGACATGGACTCCCAAATATAAGAAAGGAACTGCGCCTTGATTTATACCAGTGATCCTAAATATTTCCTGATTCTTCCTAGCACAGAGCTTGCCTGAATAGAAAGAGCTTTTTGTGAAATTAACCCTTTGATTTGTTGCTCTTTGATAGATATCAATTAATTTCATCAGATTTTTCAGTGTTTTTGTGGTGCCCGAGATTATAGGGTTAGCATTTTGTGGAGTCTTAAAATGTTTTAGGTTCCCCATTTGGAACCTTTTTTTTCAAATTTAAGGTTAGAAGCTCTGTAATTATGTTGAAAAGGAAAAGAGAAAGTGGATCTCCTTGTTTAAGTACTATTGAAGGTTTAAAAAAAAACCTTGTGGTGATCCATTAATAAGGACTGAGAACCAAGCTGCATTAAGATTGTTCATAATAAGCCTAACAAAACGTCCATCAAAACCTAATTTTAACAGAAAAGAGTTTAAAGCTGCCCAAGAGACTCGATCAAAAGCTTTCATCATGTCTAGTTTGATTATTAAATCTAGAGATTCATCCTTCTTATCAAGAAGTCTTATGGCCTCCTTCATCATCAAAATGTTATCAGTTATGTCCCTACCTGTGATGAATGCTGATTGTTCCTCTGAAATAATCAGACTCATTAATGGTTTAATCCTTTCAGCAATAATCTTAGCCATGATATTATTAACAAAGTTTGTAAGACTTATGGGTCTAAAATCAGAAAAACTTACTGGAGTTTCAGTCTTAGGAATTAAGGCTATAAAGGTACTAGCAATCGCTCTCGAAATTGGGACCCCCACTTGGAACTCCTTCACAGCCTGGAGTAAGTCTTGGTTGATTATATTCCATGATTTTCTAAAAAAAATGACCTATAAAACCATCCTGACCTGGGGCTGCTGAGGGATCCAGATTAAACACATCATTCCTAACCTCTTTCATTGTTACAGTCTTCATTAAATCCAAGTTAATAGAGGGTGTTATTACTAGGTTTATTTCCTGGAGAAGGAAGGAGAGGTTTGAACCTGCTGGATCTGTATTCTCATCACTGAGCAGATCTTTGAAGAACTCAACAGCAGTGTCACCTATTTCCTTTTGTCCCTCAATCCATGAGGTAGAGGAATTCTTTATTTTTAAGATAGCTAACCTTGTTTTATTTTCATTAATGGCCTTATGGAAATAATCTGTATTATAGTCACCATCCCTAAGCCATTTCTCCCTTGTTCTCTGTTTTAAGAAGATGTTTTCCTCTAAAATAGATGTTGTTAGAAGGGCTTTAGCCCTATTTAGTTCAATTTTGTCCCCAACCAGATGAGTTAAGTCATATTTTTCTTCCAGGGATTCAACTAACTGCTCAGAATTCTTGATGTTATCATTGATATTGCCAAAAACATTTTTATTCCAGTTTCTGATTACTTCCTTGGTTCTTCTCAGTTTTAAAGCAAATCCTAATTGTCCTTGTGCCTCTATTGGTTGACCCCAACTTTCCTCTATTAGTTTCAAGAAATCTGTCCTGTTCAGCCACATTTCTTGAACCCTGAATGGACGGGGGTAAGTTGTAGAGTCTTTCCTAATTTGTAAAAGAAGAGGTGAATGTTCTGAGGTTGTTCTGTTTAGGACTTGTACTGAGGATTTATTGAACTATTGATTAAAACTTTGATTAGCTAGGATCCTATCTAACCTCTTTGATGTTGGTCTTATCTTTGGTTACTCCAAGTGTAAGGGTTGCCCGAGGTATTAACTTCATTGAGATTTAAATCATTTATAAAGTTATTAAAGTCCCTAATGGTGTTCATATCTAGTGTTCATATCTGGTGAGCAAGACCCTGAGTACTCTGATAAGTTTCTGATGGCATTAAAGTCCCCTCCTAGAATAGTAAAACCCTGAAGAGGAGCAAGCCTTATGTGATCATACAGTTTTAGCCTATCTGCTGTGGTTTGTGGAGAATAGATTACATAGACATTGAAACATTTCCCACTTAATTTATCCGAGATATTCAGGAAGATGAAGTATTCATGCTCAGATAGTAATTGAACATCAATCCTGTTAGAGAAGAAAATCCAAAATTTTTTATGCAGGGTATTTAAACAGTTTCTGAAGCCTAACTTTCTCTGATATCCTATTCTGGTCTCCATTTTTCGTCTAGGATCAATAATAGCTAACAAGTCAATTTTGTATTTTGCAGAAAGCCTCTTAAGTCTAATCTCAGATGTGCCAAGTCCTATTACATTCCAAAACATTAAGTTAAGATGACTATCTATCATTTTAAAACAATTTTGGATTTGTTGGCTAACCTGGAGCTTCTCTTTGGAATGGAATTGTTTTTCCTGTCTTCAACCTCGAGTGCACTAGATGACCTCAATATCTCCATCTCAGGTTGTTCCAGGTTGTCTTCTTCTGCATCCCGCATTTTTCTTGTTTTGAGTATGATTTGATGAGACCTGCAGTGGAGAGAATTGGTTTTGATTAGATGAAGAAGTAGCATTCCAGTTTAAATTGGAAGAGTCAAGGTGTAGGGCATTTGGTGTGTCTCTCAGCCTGGAACACAGTGTATCATCTATGAAAATGGCTGAAGAGCTCTTCATATGAGGTGATGAGGGTGCTGTTATGTAGCCCTTTGATTCCTCCCATTTCCCCTGGTCTTCGTTATCCTCCAAACCCTCCCTTTTGTGTCCAACCTGAATCGAGTTTGATTCCAGGTTTTGAATGTTGTATTTCTGCAATAAAAGATCTGCTTCCATATCTTCATCACTGCCTTCCTGGTCCTCTTGATTAAGAATGTTAAACCTGTTGGAAACAGAAGTAGGAGAAGAGGGGGATTATGGCCTATTATCTAAACTTTCAAGATTTGAGATTCTTTGCCCTGTTTCAATATACTCCGGATTAGTCTTATTAATATTAGCTCTACTTAGAGTGTTCTCTTGAGTATCCATCTGTTCACTTAGAACCCCATAGCCGTGTTGTAAGTCTATATGATTTTTGGATTGGACTAGGTCTACTACAAAGGAACTCGAGGATGGAAGGATTTCTTCATTAACTGCATTTTCCTTATTGACTAAAGGATCCAAATCCTTTCCATTTAGATGTTCGACATCCCTTATCTCTTGCCATTTCTGAGGAGGTGCCATTTTTTCTTTTAGATTAGGCTTATACAATTGGACTTTAGCCTTTCCTTTCCTAGGATTAGTTGTCATATGAGTTCCCGTGTTTTCCTTTTGTTCTAATAGCTTACATGATTCCTCAGCATGTCCTAGCTTGTGGCAATTTCTACAATACGCTGGAAAATCTTCATAAACTATATTATATGATTTGTTATTGCCAATGGAACCTAACCGGATTTTGGAAGGTTTTGGTTTACAAACATCCATTTCTACGCATAATCTAATAGTGGAAGGTCTAGTGAGATTTTTAGTAGGTGTATCAGAGAATAACAAATCACCCAGAGCCTTTCCAATATGCGTAAGAACAGAGGGATGGAAAAAGTGTACTGGTGGGAATTCGATCGTGAGCCAAATCGGAGCTAAGGAGGATTCTTCATCATAGTCGAAGTGCTTCGTCCATTTGAGGACCCTCATGATGTTTCCGCCTAATGACCATGTCTTTTTCAACCAGCATCTGTGATAATCTTCTTCCAAATCGAAAGTGATTCGGACATGGCGGCCATCCATAGCAGCAATTTGAGCTTCGCCTTTGAACCCTATTGTTCTGAATTGCTGTCGAATAAATTCCATCGTCGTTCTGCCTCTCCTGAATTTCCTGATCAGGGCTTTCGCGAACGGTTGAGCAAGGAGATCAATTTCCTCCTCCGGATAGAGGACTGCCACCTCTCCCTTGTAATTAAAATGAGGATGAAGGTCGATGGGGTTGGAGGTGGGCTTAGGTTGTTTTAGAGTATCGGCAAAAGACGGCTTGGTAGAAGACCATGGCGGATCCTCCATGGCAGAGAAATTCCGGCCGTTATACAGTGCTAGAGGTTTCACAGAGAGGAAAGAGATTTTTAGAGAGAGAATCAATTTGTAAAATGACGAATGTTTGCTTTTTTATCCTTATCTTGATTTTGCGCAAGGGATTATTTTCCCAACAAATTTATCATGTTTTTTTTATAAATTGCATTTTGATCCTTGATCTCAATATAATCTAGGACATCTGTGCTTGTTGACTATGGAAACAACCTGATCTGTTACTTCCATTCATACTGGTTATACCCATTTTGTCTGTAAAATCAATCCCCAGACACATTTCCGCGTAGTTCAAACTTCAAACCGAAAGCATGCAGATCCTTAATTATAAGAATGTAACATAGTAATGAAATAAACGCGTTTGTTCAATCACCTTTTTGTTCAGTTATCAAACTTTTTGGAACATTTTGGTCTCAAAAAATGGCGGCCCATGAGTTCGTGCGGCTAAACTTTTCTGAGATTGCCGTTGAAAATGAATGCTTCCATACATAGAATAAATAAAATTATGCCTCCATATCACACGGTCAAATTAAAAAACAAATTTTGTCAATCAATCTATATTTAATTTTAGTTTAATGAATTTCAGATTATAATTATTTTATTCAGTTTCAATTTATTTTATTATTTATGTCCTATTTAATCATAGTTTATTTCAATTTAACTCAATTCAATTAGTCTAATTTAAGTAGAAATTAGCTGAAAAGAAGCATGCCTAGTTTCTTATATATTATTCAACCATACACAAATATATACGCACCTTGTCTCAATTCAAATTCCACAGAATTATTATTTTTTCAATCAAATATGTTGAAGTTTGACCAATAATATTTTCGTATGAGATTCCATATATTATATTCATCGTAATATGAACTTTTTCAAATGTCAATATTTTATATATCGTTATTATACGTATATGTATATATTTACAATCAAACGTGTTTATTGAAAATTGTGAAAAAAATATTGTACAATTTAAGTGGGGGGCGGAGGAGTATTGTGTTATAATTGGTTTTCCAACTTTTTCAAAAGTGTGGGGGGATTAGCAAATCTTGAAAATCTTGTGGGCTACCATGAGTTCGCATGACTGATTAGAATACTTTGTCCAAATTGTTGGGTTTTCAGATCACAAAATTTTAAGAATTACAAGCTGCTAATATAAAATCAACCGGTAGGTGGTTAATGATTTTATTTATTACTAATCAATTAGTTTGACTAATATAAAATCATTTGGTATTATGAAGAGGTAAGCAATTATAGAGGTGGTCAGTAATTTTATATACTAAACAATTGCTTTCTAGAGGTGATCCACGATCTTATATGCTAAGCAATTGCTAACGTGCAGCAGTATAATTCATTGCAAAATCGGGTGTATAAAGAGGTCATGGACCTATCAGTGGGAATATACGTCTGTTGAACCGATTAGGTCGACATTAATTAGGCTTTGATACCATGTAAGAATCACATGCTTCTAATATAAAATTAATTGGTGCTATGTAGAAGTTTCCCATGATCTTTTACATACATATACTCCACTAAGCAATTGTTTTGTTAACCAGCAATGTGAAACTCTCAACAAAATATTGTGAAATTAGTTTTGATTAAATTATATTAGACCAAGTGTTATTATAAAGTGAGAACATGGATAGATTAAACGAGTAATTGGATGAGACAAAACACGCAGCAATATGGTATTAAAGAAGTTAGTGATGAAGGATCACGTTCATATACGATATATGTAAACGAGATAGATGCATGCATGGAACATGATATGAACTTCTAAAAGGGGCTGCCTTTGTCTTTGTATGGTATCCAAGCGACCAGCGAAGTGGTGATCTTGTTTTGAGAGCGAGAGACGGAGAGAGAGTTCCCATTCAGTGGGATTCGAAAATGGTAAATTAACACGGTTAATGTTACCGACTAATTGCGGGTGCATCGATGAAAAACTCACTCTCTCCGTCTCACCTCAAATTACAAGGAATCAAATATTCAGTCAAACTAAGAAAACCTTGACTACATATTTGAATAGATATATGAATAATAATATTTAGGGGTGGCAATATTGACCCGTAACCCGCAGATCAAGCGGGTTATTTATTTTTAAATCTGAATGGGTATGGGTTGAATGGACAATGAGTTATTTGGATAATTGAAAAATATGGGTTGGACGGGCTGAATTTATGGGTTGACCAAGAATTAATAAAATGGTCAGACCCGCTGGCAGACCCGCTGGTTTACCCGTTTCTATTTTACTTTTAACCCGCTGGTCTGAGAATGGTACAATTAAAAGGAGAAGAAAATAGATGCAGGAAGAAGCTCTACGGATGGCGGAGACGGAGAAGAAGCCCAAGGTCAGGAAGAAGCTCCACAAGGACGGCGGCGTCTCTGGCGACAAGAAAAACAAGAGGACGAAGAAGAGTGTGGAGCCTGGAGACCTACAAGATCTACATCTTCAAGTGGCTGAAGCAGGTCCACCCCGACATCGGCGTCTTCCGCAAGGCCATGGGAATCATGAACAATTTCATCAACAACAATCACCTCCTAGGAGATTCAGACCGCCTTCTGGCAAGCTCGCTAAGCATGTCGTCTCTGAAGGTACCAAGACTTAATCAAGTTTAGAAGCTCTCAGATCTGGATTGTACCTTTTCCCACAATGAAATCAGGGTTTATATGGGATTGCATCCTCTTTTGGTTTCCGAGTAATGATGAATATGTTCACAAAGAAAAAAGAAGGAAGAAGAACTACTGTACCTTCTTTGTTCATTTCCATTTCCAAAAAGAAGAAAGGTTCTTTATCGACGTTTTTATTTTTTCAATTTAGTTCCATTTCCCAGTTTATCATGAGCAAATTTTTATCACTTACAGTTTTTTCCCATCTTCCAGCTTATATAGATATGAGTTAAATTTTATGAGTAAATTTATAAAATAGCTAAAAAATAATTTTTAAAAGAAAACTAAATTTTTAAAAAATACATGTAAAAGCTCAAGTTTATGTGCTAATCCATATGGGTTGAAACCCGCAGGTTCACCCATTTTTTACCCGTAGGTTGAGTGATTTTCAACCCGCGGGTTTTGACCCAACCCATTTTTTACACAACCCATTTTTAACCCACCATAAAATGGGTCATACCCATATATCTTCATTACCCATATTACTCAACCCATATTTGACCCGTCCACCCATTTTCCACCCCTATTTTTTTTTAGTTTTTAGAGGTATGATGTCCTTTACAATCACCTTTTGATATATGGTTGTATTAAATTCACATAATCTTATTTTAAACTAACAAATCATTAAGCGGTCAATTTATAATTAGTATAACTTACATAGTAATTTGATATTTATTTTTAGAGTAAATTGCATTTATTCCCCTTAATTTTTTGTTTAATGCACATATGCCCTCAATTTTTTGAAAGTACACATGCAACCCTGTTCCTTGTTTGTGCACTACACCTTGATTTTTCAAACGCTGATCACCGGTTATAGGGGTATATATGCACTCCTGAAAAACTGAGAGGGTTATCTGTTCACTTTTGAAAAACTGAGAGGGGTATATGTGCACTTTCAAAAAATAGGTGGGCATATATGTACTAAACAAATAACTCGGTGGCATGTATCAATGCATTTTACTCTTATTTATATTTATTGCAATGATGTACTTATAATTATAAAAACCTTTTAAAATAAATATAAATAATTATAATCTTACTTTAAAATTATTTTTTTTAAAAGGGATTTTTTACAATTTGTCTAACCGCTAGTCGATCTAATAGAACACCTTCTCTATTAGGTTCGGTTCAAATTGAATTTAACTAAATTGACCTAAAATTAACTTACTTAAATTAATATTAATTCAATTATGTTTAATTAAATGAAAATTAATGATTTGAATTAATTTGAATTGAACTACCATACAACAAAGCAACTACATTTAAAGAATGGATTAATCTTATTTACTTTTAATTATTTAATTTCTGTTTTATTTCATTTCCTACAAATTTCAAATATATATAGCAACTAAGCAATCAAAAATTGTGTTGACCTTTGACCTAAGTTTGATAATTATTAAAGTTGTGTATGACAGTTAGTAGGGTACGCAGTAACTTATAATTCCTCCATCTAAAATAAAAAATTTAATTGCTTTTAACTCAATTTTGTATGCAATTTGACTTGACAATATATTTTGATGTTAAAATTCAGTTTTTGTAAGTTTTTGAATGGTTAATGTAATGAATAACGTTAAAAAGTAGCAAACAATGATACATTTGCAGGTGTAATTGTTAGGAATTTTAACCTCGATCTTTACATTGTCAAGATTAAAAATTCCTTCTTTACTCCCATAAAATAAAAGACACAATCAATAATCTAAAGAACAAACACACGAATTTTTACGTAAAAATCCAAACTGGGAAAAATCACGGGAATCAAATTATTCCATACCATTAGAAAATAGAAAGAGTTTACAATGTAGTTTTTATCTCTCAACACACAATGTCTCTCCACACTCAATTCTATTCTCTGTAATCAACCACAAATTTTCTATCACTCACACATGGTGGGTATAACACAAATATGAGATATTTATATTAAAACCCTACCATAACCCTATGTCTAATTCTATTGGGTTTAACTCTCCTAGCCCATCTAGAATAAAGACCTATGAATAATCTCTCATTATATTTGGACTTTGAGGAGTATTCCCAACAATTCATCGCCCGACTCAAAGTCTCAAATACAACATCTTCAATACATGTGAATTGCATCTTCTTCTTTGGGTTCAATTCATCCTTATGAATGTCAAGTTTATTGCAAGACCCATTGCTCAAACCTCCAACATAAAAAAAAATGTTACGATCACTTCTCACTCCTTTGATGATCATTTTACATCCCTTAAACAGCTTGTAGAAATCATTGTCCCCGGTGAACCTGTACCCTCGTGAACATAACTTGCCCAGTGAAATTATGTTATCACCACAACCTGGTACATACTTCACATCAAATAATTTCTTAAAACCTCCATTGTGATTCTTGAAGCGTGCAATGCCAACCCTTAATCTTCATCTTCTCACCATTTCCAACAATCACGTGACCAAAATTTTCAAATCTTTCAACTCAGTGCTCTTCATCATATACAAGTCTTCATGATCATCTAGAATCACCAAGTTCGCGGAGTCATCATTCTCTTCAACCTTCTCTTTGCCTTTCATTTTTCTTAAAATTTTCAAATCTTCCACCATGATGGGACATCTAGATTGGATGTGATCCTTTTCATCACGTTAGAAACACTTAACATTATCGAAATATTTCGGTTGGGATCATCCGCCATAATCACTCCCATCCATAAAACAATTTCTCCCTTGATTTGGCACCATTGCACCTGTAGTAGCTAGCACTTCATTCCCACTGAACATGTTGTTCTCTCCCATTATCTTCTCATTATCTCTTAAATGAGCAAACACTTCATTAAACTTGAGAGTGGTCCTCCCAACCAACATACATTGCACAACATGTTTATAAGAAAATGACAAAGAAGCTAGTAACAATAAAGCTTATTCTTCTTTATCGACTTCATCCCCGATATTTTTAAGTCGGCATGCTATTTGACTAAAAATATTAATATGATAAAAAAAATACTACCTCCTTCCTCCATCTTCAGAGTGTAGAGAACCATCTTCATGCACAACCTGTTGGTAAATGATTTTGAAGCATAAACGCTCTCCAATTTGTCCCAGATACCCTTTGGTGTCTCCTCCCGGATGACACCATACTTGATTATCCGTCATATTAGCCCAAACACGATCACTCATTCCTTCAAGTTTTTCATCCTCGAGAGCTTGATCAAGATTATCCGTCACAAGTACATCTTGCATCGTACTCAACCACATAGTAAAATCCATCTTTCCATCTAAAAGAGGCATCCGAAATCTTGTTTCCGACATCTTTTCATAAATTTCAAATAAACACAACTACAACAAAAACAATAAGAAGAGGGAGAGATCACCAAATTTCAGCTTCTGTAAGGAAAAGAAATATGCAATGCTTCCACACCTCAGAATCTATCTCCACCATTCAAATTGTAGATAAACAAGCTGGAAACTCCCTGTAAAATTTTCAGCAAATTTCAACGGTCGTATGTTGAGAAAATTCTGATCTACCAAAACAGCGCCAGGAAATCCGAAAGTCTCCTCTTTCTCTATATCTTCTTCAATATAGCTCTGATACCAGTTGCTAGGAATTTTAAACTCCACCTTCACCTTGTCAAGGTTAAAAATCCCTCCTTTACTCCCATAAAAGAAAAAATCAATAATCTAAAGTTAATCACACAAATTTTTACTTGAAAAATCCAAGTCAGCAAAAACCACGGGAATCAAATGATTCCAAAGAAAATAGAAAGAGTTTACAATGTCTATTGTATCTCTCAACATACAATATCTCTCAACACTCAATTATATTTTCTCTATTCAAAATTTCTATCACTCACACATGGTGGGTATAGCACAAATATGAGATATTTATACTAAAACTCAACCATAACCCTAGGTCTAATTCTCTTAAACATAACTCTGCTAGCCATCTAGAATAAAGACCTATAATTCATTTCTCATTATATTTGGACTTTGAGGAATATTCCCAACAGTTATGAGGATACACTTAGTAGATTGAATACTATATGTGAAAATCTACAATTAAAAAATTATTTGTGGGACAAACTAAAAATAAAATTAGAAAGTTTGTTGTGGGGCAGAGGGAGTAAATGAAGAGGTGTCATAATTAACGGAAGTTTAATTTAAATTTTATGAAACAATTACTGTAATTTTAGTGAAATTTTTTTAAGCTACCTACAATTCTTTTCTAGTTTAAATGTTGTACTTTTAATAAAATTATATATTTACATTTAAAAATATCTTATTAGAAATTTATTTTATAATGTTCAAGTACGATTTTTACGTTAAAAATATACAATTGTTATTTCATAAGTTTAGAAAAAACTAAATTTCTTAAAACTTAGTCGATATTAATTGCTTCAAACTAAGGTTGTTACATTAAATATAATGTAATACTTTTTTATGTATTATGTTAAAAATATTATATTAATTTGATATAATATTTCTTAAAATTAAGACAATAAAATTTGGTTTTACCTAAATTTGTCAATTATATCAATTATAGATTATATAACCAAGTATATAAAGAAATGTAAAATACAAACACAAGACTTATGAACACAAGATTTGGTTATGCAGTTTCGTGAAAACCACATACATCTGCGAGGCCTGACCCAGTTCAGAATAAATTCACTAATCAGAAAGAGATAGTACGATGCACACCATACAACTATACTTATATTTTCTAATTACAACGAATTAATTTTGCAAGCTCTCATTCCTACCGATCTACCTTAGTCAAACTCACTCTGACCTCGATACTAGTCGACGCTGGATCTCTTCCTCCCGAGAAATTAAGGCTTCCGATTCCTAACTTAGATCAAAAGAGTTTTGATCATGTTGGAACATGACTATGAGCTCTCGGCTACTCTGACTATATGAAAACCTGAATGCAGATTTTCTTCCATTAAATTGGTAAGTAGCTCAGCCAGAATGTTAACAATATATAAGCCCGGTCGCACGTATCAAGTTCCCTATGCGAATGGAATTCTATTTCCACAAAATATTCTGATAACAATCAAATCCCTTGGAGATAGTAATTAGATTATCTCATCCATATCTTAACCATAACCGAATATTTTAGTTCCATAAATCTAATTCATTCATATAAATATAGGAATTGATATATTCTGCAATCAAATACAACTAGACGAATTATACTGCTTCTCGGATTTCATCTTCGAACATTCCTTGATCACAAAAATAACTTTTATGATGTTACAATACAATAAATATTCAATATTTTCATAGTTATCATAAATTGCCAATTTAATAAATCTGGACTTTACAATATTCTCCTTTGACATTTTGTGGACCCGACAACCTTTCTGTATTTTCAAAACGACAACTATGCAAATAGAAGAATCAGATCAATATGGACGTTGGGACAAAAGCTCAAACAAATTTAGATCCCCCTAAATCCACAACTCCAAAAAATAATCCTCAACGCCCATGTTGAAAGATAAAAAATAGTCAATAAAAAGCAACAAAGTTTCAAAAGAAATTTACCCCATGTTGGAACATTAATCCAATCGACTGTCAGAAATTCGAGAGTATCAACAAAATACCCAATTCTATAGCAATTCAAATATCAAAACAAGAATTCCAAAATACATATACCTTCCAGTTGGGCTTAAAATAATATTTAGAAATCCAAATACAAAAATACTCCCCCTTGGGGGCCATAATACATGCCAAAGTATCAAAACATCGGAATATTATAAAAATTCAGAAAAACTAAGCGTATTAATTAAGCATTCAGTTGAGCAAGTTTTGCTTCCAATGCTGCTAATTGGACATTCAAGGCTGCAATTTTGGCTTGAACTGCCAACTTTTTGGCTTCTCTGGCGTTCAGAGCTGCATCTAAGGAGGTTCCAGCTTGTGATGGATTCCCGGGAAAATCCTTAACTGACCTCAACTGAAAAGTTTTCATGTTCAGCTTAAGAGGAACAGTATACACCACCACATCACTTGCCTCAACTTTCACCTTTTCTCCTTTCAGAACTCCAGAAATGATACAAGGATATGGCAACGAGTTTTGACCATAGATGAAGCAGCATTCTCAATTATGCTTTCTTGGTTAAAGAGACCAGGATTCATAGGAGCCCTAGTGCCAACACAGTATAACAACTTAGCCATATATCGTGTTAAGGCAAGGGTGTTAGAGGAAGGAATCTAATTGTTGATGGAAACCTGAAACTGACAGAAGTACCTGGTGTTGAGGCTTGAAGCAGCTGCATTACCTTGAGCTGGCCACTGAGTCTGATATCCTCCTATGATTTCTGTCAGGATCTTATCATAGCTTACTGAGAAGTGCTCGGAAAGACAGTCTCAAAGTTTGGAACAGCAAGTCCAAGTACTTTGTTGATCAATTCTCCAGAAAATCTGACCACCTTGCCTCAAACATAAACCTTTTTTTACCATACTGATGCAGTATCTAGGTTTCCTACCATCTGATTTGCATAAAATTCCTGCACCAAATCCTAATTATACTTCTTGTATCCAGAGGGAGCTTTTGTGAACACTCGATATCCCAGAAACTCAGTAAATCCACAACTCTTATAAGCTTCAGGTCAACTGGTATTTATTCCATGATCTTCTTCTAGCAAATTTTTTTGCAGATTTTTATACAGCCTTCATTAAAAAACTCAAAGTTCAGTGCCTCTTCAGCATATGGTGCTGGTCTCAAACTTTGGCCAGCTTTGACCTTTCCTTTTTTTCTTCTTTGGCTCAAACTGTGGAGGCTCATATGCAGGTGCTTTTCTCAAGGGTTTGTACAAATTCATTCAGAACCTCGTCACTGGAGTAGATCAGGTTCTCTACATTATCTCTTTGTGTTGGAACAAGGGTTCCAACATCAATTGCCTCCACATTTATGATCTCACTATCTTCCTTCACTTGCTAGCTTGATGTTGGAACATCACCAAGGCCATGCTTAGTTCCCTCGGCATCCTCTTTCTCAACAACCTGCTGATTTGATGTTTGAACATCATCAACAACAAACTCTTCTCTTTCTGTTTCAATCTCAGGGGTCAGGATTTGAACACCCTCAGCTTCCTCAAACTCTTCATTTCCTTGATTCACATATGTTGTTTGATCATAGGCAGGTTCACCTCCTAAATCACAATCTCCCTCATTAATATCTATATCTACCTCATCTCCCTCTGCATTCTCAGTCTGTGTTGGAACATTACTAGCACCCAGGTTTCCAACTCTTCCTCATCATACTCAATCTCAATGACTACAGGGGGTTCATTCATGAGTCTCTCCACATTCTCAGCAACATTAGGGTTGTAAACTTGGAGGGTATTGTAATTAGCAAAGCTTAACACACTTAAATTCTCAGGCCACCCATTTACTCTCTCCAATCTGTGCCTTCTCAACCCAACAGATATATTATAAACACATGTAAATTTCTTTCCTTCATATTCTACAGTTGACAACTCAATTAACCTAGGGTTCCAGTTTTCCATGTATTGAATATCTCCAATAATGCCTTCAAGTAGATGAATTAAATCATGCCTATTTACACTCTCTGAAAAAGACTTAAAATCCCTTAAGTCTACCCTCTTATCATATTTCATGTAATATTCAATACTGTCGTGAAATGATTTACTCCACTGACTGTTAAAAGTGAAGGATTTATCACTGAAAAACTCAGGTTCTAGGATTGGAGCATTCTCTGGCCGCCTTGAAGACACCACCTCTATCCCTGGATCTTGAATTACTTCCAAGGGTTCCAACATTGTGCTTTCGGTAATATTTCTCTCCCTGAAAAGCTCTCCAAATAACCTCTTAAACACGTATATTTTCTCCATATTGAGAGTTTGAGAGTTCTGGTCCCTTTACACTTCCTCGCCGCAAAAGTTTTACAAGAAATCCGAGCACAATCTCAAGAAAATGGAAAGAAAATAGGGAGAGATGTTGCGGGGAAAAGGAATAGAAAAGGAAGATGGAAATTTAAAATTTAAAAAATTACTTCCTTTCTCAAATCCAACACCGTACTTTTTCTCTTCCCAAAGGTAATAATTACCCTTTTCACCCGCCATCCGTCAAAATTGACTCTTTCTCTCTCAAAAGATTTTTCATATTCCAACATGCTCAACCTCTTCCATATTTTTGTAATTTTATTCTTTCTAATTTTTTTTGTTTTAATAATTTTTCTATACACAAAAATGAGAAAAATCTAGAGCTAAATAAAAGTTTGTAAATAAAATACCTCAATATGGCATACACCTAAGTGTTTCCTAAGTTGCTCAAAAGTGGTACAATCCAGTGGTTTTGTGAGAATAACAGCAAATTGTACCGATATTAGAACATAGGCCACTATGACTTTCTTCCTTTCTACAAGATTTCGAATAAAATGATGTCGTATATCAATGTGCTTAGTTCGAGAATGCTGGACTGAATTCTTAGAGATATCAATAGTACTTTTGTTGTCACATAGAATCTTTAGAGGCCCTTGATGAATTCCCTAATCTTTCAGCATTTGTTTCATCCATAATAACTGTGCGCAACAACTTCCAGTAGCAAGATATTCAGCTTCAACAGATGACATGGAAATAGAATTCTAATTCTTACTACTCCCTCCGTCCCTCTATAACTGTCTTACCACAAAAAATGTCATTTTTAAAAGTCATTGAAATAGCATAAAAATGGTTTGTGAACAAAAAAATATTTCATCTTTTTTTTCACATTCAATTTTTTTACCAAAAATGGAAGTAAGACATTAATAAAGGGACACCAAATAAGGCATGTAAGACACAAATAGGGGGGACAGAGGGAGTATACCAAGAAACCAAATATGTTCCAATAAAGAAACACCCACCAGCAGTATCATCTGCATTACATGTCCAATCAGAATCACTGTAGCAAATAAGAAGTGAGTTCTAATTCTTAGAATACCAAATTCTATACTCAGAAGTCTCACTAACATATCTAATAATATTTTGACCGCAGTCAAGTATGACTCCTTTAGATTAACCTAAAATATCGAACATACCCCTACACTGGCTATGAGATATAGTAAACTCCCAATCATGCTTATGTACAGTTTCTAATCAACTGCATTTCCTTTGTCATCTTTCCCTAATTTTTCAGTGGTTCCCATTGGAGTTCGAACTGATCGAGAGTTGCTTAATACAAACCTCTTTACCAAATTTATAACTTATTTACTCTGATTAATGAAAAATCGATTCCTTTATTGCTTCACCTAAATTCCTATGAAATAGGTGAGCTCGCCAACCATTCTCATTACAAATTCATCCTGCATTGAAGTGAAAAATCATGTACCATAGACTATGAGGTAGAGCCAAAGAAAATATCATCAAAATAAATTTGAGCAATCTAATTTTTTGATGATACATCCAGCACAAAAAAGTGTGATCTACTCTCCCTAAGATAACCTTTCTTAATGAGAAAGTTAGTCAGTCATTCATACCATGCCTTTGGTATCTGTTTCAGACCATATAGTGCATTTTTGAGTCTATACACATGATGTGGATAGTGAGGATCTTCAAATCCTTTAGGTTGCTCAACATATACTTCTTCATTCACCATGCCATTCAAAAAGGCACTTTTAATGTCCATCTGGTGCAAGGTAAAGTCCATAGTGCAAGAAATGGCAAGTAAAATTTGAAAAGATTCTAACCTGGCAACTGGTGCGAATGTTTATCAAAATCAACTCCTTCTACTTGGGTGTAACCTTGAGCCACCAGTAGTGCTTTATTTCGAGTAATCTGACCATCAGCATCAGATTTGTTCTTGAAGATCCACTTGGTGCCAATAACATTTACGCCCTTTGGACGAGAAGTGAGATACCATACATCATTTCTTTCAAACTGTCCA
>JAULKJ010050328.1:0-16692 GCA_032355405.1 Rubia balearica
CTAGAATCCATGGCATATAGTTGTTTCCACTGATCTCCAGTGGACTGAATTCGAGTTTCACAATATTTGACATGTTGATAACTAATAGGGAAAATAAAAATTATTCATTAGATTTAATACAAAATACAGAAGTCTACAATGATTGTAATAAATAAGGAGAAATACAGGATCCTGACTATTAGTAAAGAAGAGTGAAATTCTTCTGGAGAAACATCTACGGTGAGAATACTAGCATGTAATACAAAAATCATTATAGCGGCAATGACTAATATTAGTCTAGACATTTTATCGGCAAATTTAGTAAATTGAGAGTGAAGGAAAAAAATTGAGGTAGAGGAGAAAATGTGATTTGTGTATCAATGGATGTCTTTGTATTTATAGTGTAAAATATAGCCGTTTATAATCGTTATATTACCGTTGAAACTATAGCCATTTTATATTAATTAATCGTAGTTAAATGTTAAGCGTAGATTATCAATGTAATGTCATTGAATAAAATGTAAAAATAGACAAACATATTAAATCACAGAAATATTAAAATGAAACAGTTAAATATTGGTTAGATGCAGATCACACCATTTTTACTATAAGGTGGCAAAGCCTCATGTGCATAGAAATATGGTGTTATGTAGTTAGACAGTTATAAAGTTAATAATTATAAATCACATCACAATACCATAAGGTGGCAAAGCCTCCTGTATATAGTAATATGATGTTATGAAACTCAAAAGTTAAACAATTATAAAGTTAATAATTATAAATCACATCACAATACCATAAGGTGGAAAAGCCTCCCGTGTATAGTAATATGATGTTTTGAAACAATAATAATAATCATTAAAGCTTGAGTGCATAGTAACAATCATAAAAGTTTTAGTGCACGGTTTATTATAGTCGTGTTATGAACTTACTTGATGAAGGTGGAGAGTGATCGTGCTGATAACGTGTTGTAATTTTGCCTAACGTGTTGTAACTTTGCACTTAATTGAGGAGGTGATAAAGAACTTGATGTGAAAATAAGGAGAGAATGGAGGAAAAGATGAAGAGAGAAAATAAGGATAAGATGAAGTAAGAAAGTGAGAATGAGAGGTGCATCTTTCTTCATCCTCTTGGTGGGGTATTTATAGGTAAAAGGAGGGGTAATTACATAGTGTTCCCCTAAGGTAAATGAATAGTGAAATAATTAATTATCACTAATCTAGCTTATTGCTAATGAGCAATTCATAACAAATTAATCTTTTTAAAATATACTGTATAATTTACTATATGATGTAAAACACGTGTATACTGTTAAGTTCATCGCATTGAAATTACCCCAACTCAACATGGGTAACGTAAGAAGGGTTCAAATGTCTTGATCTCAGTGAGGGGCGGAGACAAGAAAAATATGTGGCGAGGGCTGAAAAAATGATATTTTCCTATATTAGAGGGGGCTGATAAAAAATTTTCAAATTTATACCATGTATTTTCCCCGTAATTTCCAACTCGGCGGAGGCTGGACCCCATGTGGCTCCTCGACTGATCTCAGTAAAAGGTTGGTTTCCAGACCTTAATTACTAAATGCATGGTTCCAGACCTCGCCAACTAGATACTTTCCCTAAAAATAATCTAATTCCTTTTTTATGAGAATTTTTCAAAGTAATCCTATACCATACAAGAAACAATTTCTACCATAATTACAGGATTACAACAAAAGGAGGTTGAAGATCTCATTCTAAAATATGCGATCAATACTGGTCTTACATGTTATTACCCTACTATGACCTTTCCAGACTTATCCATCGGAACTACGAAGGATGTCACCCCAATCATTTTATAGGTTCCACCGAGTTTAAGGTATGGAGGAGGTTTTTGATCGATCTCATACTGGCGAGGTGAGATATATATCCTATATAATCAACTAATAACTTAACATATTTATAATCAATCAAATTCTTCGTCTGTAATGCAAGTATAACAATAGGTAGTGTTGGAGCATTGAATGAGTTGAAGAGGAAGGAGATGAATTATGTATATTCGTATAAAGTATATATGTATATATGTATATACTCCGTTTTAGAAATAACCTTTTACGTTCTTTTTTAGATTGTCTTGCAAGTAGCTTTCTATTTGTAATTTACTTTTCATACGTAGTCATTCAATCTACCAAATTTATTCCTAATAAACCCTCAAATTCGCCATTATTTGCCACATTTTTACACTATTCATGACATCACTTATGTAAAAAATTATATAAAATGATTTTTTTACATCTAAATATGTTGTCACGTCACCTTGCGAAAACAATTGAGCCAAAAGCAATCAATTGTGATACAAAAGGTGTAAGTGAAGTTCATATTTTTGTTTGCAATTTAGGTTTCTGGATAGGATATTATATGTGGTGCCGTTTGATCCAATTTATCACCAATATAAAATGTAGTTTTAAATCTGGCTATTTTTTGTATATGAAACAAAACCAAATTCAATATACCATTGAGGGGCTAACACTTCACTTCTTTTGGTAGCCCGGGATCAACCTGGGCGCCTCTTTTGCAGGTATTCGAAGAAGTTGAACTCGTTAGTCTTATTCTAAGGTTCATCAACACTTGGAAGGAGTTCCTCGCAACACTATATATTTCATCTACCATATTAGTACCTGGAAAAAAAGGGTGAATAAACGATAGAATCGGATTTGGAGATCTTCCCTTTGGAAGTTGGGCTTTGGCCCAACCGAGTGTAGTGATAATCAGAATAGTCATTACACTTCTAAAGTAGCTTTTAGAAGTCCGAGTACTTCTCGATGTAGTAAAAGTGGCATGTGTGAGTTGAGAATCGGAATAGTCTAACTTTGATATAGGGAAACATGCTTAGTAATGATTACAGAATAGAAATTTCAATTTATATTACATTAATTCCCTTATCTTCGGCCCACTTATAAACAACCCTTAAGATTGCAGGTATGTTGAACCCCACTTATCATACCGATATATTATCACACACAAATTACCAAACACCATGAAATTAGCTGCCCAACGTATATAAAATTAATCCCATAGAAAATTTCAACATATACCCACAAAGTTATTTAGTATATACCAAGTCCGCTAACCCTAAACATATGGCCCAACTTGCAAGACTCGAGAGCGAGCTAAGTTCAATTTACCAAAAAGTAGAAGTGCTACTTGCCATGATACCCTCCACTAGACTGCGATCTAGTAGAAGAGAACACACAATGCAGGCCACAATCGCACGGTCAAGAAGCCTATAAATAGAGACTCAGAACACCTGTCTAGAGAGAACACTCTTAACATACTACACTTCAAAAAATCTACGGGACTAATTTGGGCTTCGGAGCTTCTCCCTATGGATTCTCTTGCAGGAACTCAAGAAATTGGAGCTCGCTTGTTGATTATGAGGATCATTATCATCTATAAGGATCTCCCCCACATCAATAACGCTGTTTGTGGGGGACAATACTATCATTCTAGGTTTTAATCGTCCACAGGAGAGGTCGGAGAGCAGCCCAGAACCACCATTTACATAGCTGACATATAAAACAATGAACCAAACACAAGGTAAAATTAACAAACAAGAAAACAAGAAAAAGGCGAAAGAAATCACATGCTACAACTAGCACAAGCAATAAGCCAATGGAACTGGATCAGGGATAACCATGACAATGTTGTAGTTGCACATTTGCCAACCTTTGGAAACAGACAAGCAACAAAATTACGAAGCAATATCAATAAACGAAGGTTGGAATAAGCGCACTAAACCAAGGATATGCAAGGCAGAAAAAGGCAAAGCAGAAACTAACCACCCAATTAGAAGAAAAACAAAAGGAAACCTACAAAGAAAGACTAAGATACGATGAAACACCACTGTGAACTAAAAAAGAGAAAAAAGAAGCGGAATCACTGCAAGGTTACAACCACACTCCCACCTAAATAAGGTACGTACACAGCAAGGTTGCAACTACACTCCCACCTAAATAAGGTACATTTAGTAAAAGGTAAGCCTCCACAAGAGTACCACTTCGCAAAATATGTACTGATGCATAATATATAAACTGTTACAGTATGTTAGCCCTCATAATTAAATGACATACTAATAAATATCGTTTAGACATAGAAATAGGTGCACTATCAATACATAAATAATGTCAAAGAAGATGTATCCGGCTGAGTCATGCCCATATCAACACGCAAACCGCATACTAACGATGCAGTATCAGTGGTCAAATACTAAATGAAACACATTGCAGAGACAAATCGGCAAAATACATTCTTTAAAAATATCAAATTCATACAAATATTACAACAAAAAATCCTCTTTCTAAAATATGCAAATCTCTTCCTACGGAAAATCACAAAATCATTAACCCATTACACTAAAAACTAGCTTGAACCTCTAGCAGTACGCTAGCAAGGCCATCAAATGCCCCAATGGAAATAGGATGAGGGCTTATCCATCCCCTCCCATCTTTCATAACTAGTGCCCTCAGTGACACGACACTATTCTATTAATACAATAAGAAAATTATGTCAGAGAGAACAACGAGATCGCTCTGCTTGACACGCTAATCTTATCTTCGCAGAATACAAGCATCGGATTTGCAAACAAACCCGCCACCTGCACTATGCATTTTTTTTCTCCCGGCTACAATATGGAGAAGATTTGGGCCACTAATAATACCAATAGAGTTCTTCCTCGCACCCATTCGGCGCTTCCAAGATGATGTAAGAAATATATCATCCACATTCGCTTATCCATAAAAAAAAGCATATTAAAACACATAAACTCATACATACCAAGTAAATTATTAACAATGTATACTTACTGTGCGTTTTAATGGTCTCTGACCAACAAATAAATAACAGGGCTTGCACCCCAACTAAGTGGAGTAAATACTCCAACCGACGTCGGCTACCACATAACTAGTGACGCATCCAATTAAAACTAGGGATGAAATCCCACACAAATATATGAAAAATCATAAAATACATAAACCATTTCCCACACTATGATAACTCCTAGCTCACTCACTAAAAGACTACTCACCCAAAAAAGTATCTCACAACCACTATGCGTTAAAATGCTCCGATAACATCTATTTTACATAGGCAATAACCTGACCTCGGGCATGCAAAAACCTTAATAATTAAAAAAAATCAAAATGGCACATTTACATGTTTTCCAAAAATTGACTAAGCTGAATAATCAATCTTGAAAACGGAATGTCGAATTACTCTCAAAATAAAGAATCTATACAACCAATGCCCTTGTTAAAAAAACTGTCAATGCCCACGTGGTACTCTTATTCACAACCCATAGCCCGCTTCCAATAGCAACCTCAATAAACAGCCCACGCTCGACATATAGCCCAAGACATTAACCCCCCATATAACAACCTAACCATTTTTATCATCTAAAATGACATGAGAGGGCAAAGCACCTGCATACTCTATCAGTAACAAAGATACCTCAACCTCGCAATGAGCACAAGAAGATAACTCATTGCTTCGCATACGCTTGGGTAAATCCCAGTCAGTGACAAAAGGGGAAATCTCCTGTATCGCTCAGTGTGAACCCAACCTCCATTTTTTCCTCTAATCCTACAAAATAATCGACCTAGTTCAATCCCCTCGAATAGCCACTATATCGAATTCAACAATAGGTCATGAAAACCTTTAAAACACTTCACAAGATACAAATAACAGCCTAAACTCGGCAACGTCGAAGGGAGATTGTCCACAGCTTTGCATACGCTTGGAAAATCACCAGTTAGCGACATAAGTTAACAATCACCAACTTCCTAACCACGAGGTTCTAAAGATCATCATAATAAACCATAATTTCTAAAATGCATCACCAAATTTTTACCCGACCCTGGCTTTGCTCGAACAAATACTAAGTGTCATCAACCAAGGAGTAGCCAACATTGCTTTTATAATGCCGGATTACTATCCATTCCAACAGAGCTGTAACTGACTTCGACCATAACTCCGAAAGTCAGGTAAATCTTGTTAGTTTTTGTGACTACATGTTTAATTTGATTTTTTCCTGATTATATTGCTTTGGTTTAATTATGTTTTTTGTTTGTGGTTTTTTGCTTGGTGTGATTTGTTGGTATGTTTTTTATGTAATTTTATGTACTATGTTGTTGATTGAGAATTGTTGTGAGGTACTTTTATTGATAGATTGCATTGATCAAGAACTATGTTGATGGATTGTGGATTGTTATGAAATAATTGTATTAATCGATTGTGCTGATCGAGAACTGTGTTGATAGATTGTGGATTGTGTTGATGGATTATGTTGTTATGTTATTTGATGAATTGTGTTGTGATGTAATTTGATGGATTGTGTTGATTGATTTCATTGATGGATTGTTGTTGTTAATTGTGTTCTATTTTTTGTGGATTGGTCTAATTGTTGTTGTGAATTGTGTTGAATGGGTGCAATTAATTTATTGTGTAGGAAAGTGGCAAGAATGAAGACACTTAATAGGAGACCTAGAGAGGAGCCCCCCACGGATGAGGTCGGGCCGTTCCATTCACAGAAGAAGTTGGAGTTTAGGTCGCGATATGATCAGTCAGTGTTAATCTGTTAGGACAAATACAACCTCCTCTCGAACAAGGGTTGATGGAGGTGCGGGTCATCAAGGCAGAAACAATGGTGACCAAGCTCTTGGATTACTTCCTAGAGCCGTTCAAGATTTCAGACGTGAAGAACCTCCTATGTTTCGACCTCTCAGCGGATAGAACAGAGGTGGTGAAATTTTACTCCAACTTGAGCGCCCTCAATACAGTGGCTACAAGACTAAAGTGAACAAGAAGAGGTTCATCATTAGTTCCGAGACCATCAACCAGGATATAGGGTGCCCAATCAAAAGGACACGAACAGAGTGCCTCGGTTGTATTTCAGGGACAGTTGGCCGAGAGAGAGAAACAACCTTGACTACTTGTACCCTAACCCTCTGGAGGTAAACTACTTCAAGTCTGACGAGGTTGTCCTTGATGATCCCAAGAAAGTAAAGATCAGTATCCTCTGACTGAAAGAGCGCATGGTCTACAAGCTCAACATAAAAAAACTTGATCTCGACAAGTTATCCTACAGAGCACACCATTAAGGGGCTCATGCTAACATTCCACATAGAAAGAGCGAGAAGATCGATCTTGGTTTCACCACCATCAATGAGATGGTGATGGTGGCTGCAAGTAAGAGGAGCTGGAAGCTTCTGTATGGAAACCTCATCACTAAGTTACTCCAACAAGAGGATGTCCCGCTTCAGTCCACTGTCCTGATCTTTCGTTGTACAATAATAAAAAGTACTTCACGAAGAAGGGGGCTGGGAGAATGAAATTTGGGTCAGATACAGGGCTCAAGCACATGCGGAAGCATAGTCAGGATCCGAAAGCCAACCCCCGACTGAATCTAAAAGTATGTACAACAACGAGTTTAATTTTAATTTTATTTGTGCATTTCATGAGTTTTAATGTATTTTATTAAATTTAAACACTCTTGTATGTTAAGCATATGTACAACTATGTCGTCGAGAACAATGTGGGGTCGGATCTTTGATGAGGTTTTGGAAGTGAAAGACATGGTTTTTGGCTTGTGGCGCGACTTGGACAAGGTCACGTCGCATTGGAGAATTGAATATTCAAGTGATGATTCATACTACATTGAAAGTGAGTAGTTAGTTCCCAGAGCACGATCATACCAACCTTCATGTCCGTTGCACGGGGATGATGTTGGAGATCCGATCGAGATGGGAAACTCAAATGTAGAGGATAGTGACCTGGCCGACTACCTATACCACTAGATTACAAGGTGTTGAAAATGGTTGAATAACCCAATCCAACATCTAGTTCTTTTCAAGTAGCGAAATCTACTAAACAAAAATTATAGTTGACAACCAAATATAGCTACATGTCTTTGTGCATTCGTTGATAACCGATTGGTCAAAGATATATGATCAACATCGGTTACAATTGATATAACCGATGTCGATGATGCACCGCCATGCCTTCAGCAAGTCTCGGCAAATAAATGATATCATTGTTATCCATCGAGGTGCCCTTATAAACCTAGCGATACATGATAGATATCGCTGCTATGCCTCTGGCTCAATTTAAGTGACTTCGACTACATGTCGAGTAAGGTTTCGTATTATTATTACAACCAAACCAACATTAGAATGCATCACTCATGTCGTCCCATGGTCCGTAAACGACCATTGTCCGATCTGGTAAGCAGTCAGTTTAACCGATATGGTGCCGACTTGTATCCGATATCGGCTGAGGCATATTTTTAATGTCAGTTGAATGAAAATCGAGGTAAAAAGACTACTGTTTACCCTGATTTCAAATAAATCGAGGTAAAATATTTTTACTGCTTCAATTTTTTTTGAACAAGAGAGGTTTAATGCTGCTATTTTTTTAATAAATCGAGGTAAAGAACTCTTTACCTCGGTTGTTCAAAGTATTCCAAATAATAGAGGTAAAATGGGTGAAGTAATTTTTTTTATTTTATAGTTAAAAGACAACACTCACTTGAGCATTAGAGATTCCTCTCTGAGGATTGCCAATTTTTTTGTAAGCTGTCAACAGAACCAGACTCATTGTAACTGATCCTGTAAATTATAAGAGCATGTACAGTGGAGAGGGGGTCGAGGGGGCTCGGAACGGGTTTAATTAAAAATTGAGCCCGAACCGAGATCGAAAATCCCCACAATGGGGGGCTCAGAGCGGGCTGCATCAATGCACCCCCCCTCCAGCTCAACAAACCCAACCCACCTTAATTGTACAAAATGGCAGGCGCACCACGTGCATGGGCCAGGGCGCTTTGCTACGCCAATATTTTTAAGTGGCACCCTATGATTGAGCCACATGGCACCGTGGTCCCTCACATTTTAAATAATTTTTTGAAGTTGATTGAGACACATGGCTCAATCTGTTGGTGCTACGCGTCCCAATAGATTTTTTTTAAAAAATAGTTTTAAATTTCTGAAAATTATTTTGTGTAATTTAAAAATCCAAAAAAGGAAAAATACAAAAAAATATTTTTTTATTTTTTAGAATCTAAATTTAATTTTGGATCTTTTTGAAAATCAAAATTACATTTTTTAAAAAAATATGGTTCTTTTTAATTATGGTTCATAAAATAAATTTTAAAAATTGAAATTAATTTCGAAAACAAAATTTTAAAAAATAAATTCCAATTAAATAAATTATAGGTGTATTATTAAATTTTACATTATAAATTATTTTATCTGATAAATTTATTTGAATTAAATATAAGATAAAATTAATGATTAGGACAGAGAGAATCAAGTGGGGTAAATGGAGTGAATTCAAAGTGATCTCAACAATTGTGGAGAAGAAAATGGAGTGATTTAGTTGCGAGTTTAATTGTTGAGGTGGAAAAGAGAGATTGATTATTTAATGAATTGAAACCGCAAGAGCGGACTCGGAGCGGGCTTACCATTGTACATGGTCTATCCACTCATCCCTTGCATGCCATGTCAATTTCCTATTAATTATATATTGAAATGCTGTTAGAAGGTAAATTCTCATGATTTGAAAATTTAAATTTGAGTATAAATTTAGATTTAGCAAATATCTTTTATAAATAACCATTCATGACAAGGGCATTATTTTTCTAATTTAAAAACAACTATTTACCCTAAAACTCAATCCAAATCAATGAAATCATAAAATCTTGACCATATCTAATTCAACGGTTACGATATAAAATTTCACTAAATTCTAAATTTAGACCAAAACCAAGAATTATAAGAGTCCGTTTCTTGAAAATAATTTTTTATCATAAGGTATGAAAATATTAGGACTCAAGTGCAATTTTATTATAAAAAATGAAAAATTCACAAGTTATTACAATTAAAATTCAGGTCAAAATTAGATTATAAACTATTTTGATAAACTCACACACTTATTTAAATTTTGATTAGATTTACATAGGGTACTGAAATTATGGATAGACGATTTTGCAAGACTTTTTCAAATTGGAAATAAAAAAGATCACCTCTGTTATTTTTTTTCAGTATCAAAAAATACATTATAACTCCGACGATTATTAAAGTACTCCTTCCGTTTTACTAACAATAACACATCATTTTGGTTGTAGTAAATTTAGGAGATGGTAAATGAGTGGATGAAATTGAATTGAAAGAAGAGAAAGTAAAATGAGTGGATGTAAAAACCTTAAACTTGACATAAGTAGCATTGTTAAAAAAATATTTAATTTTGGTAAGTGTGTCATTGTTAGTGAAATGGAGGGAGTAGTCTTTTGAAACGGCTTATTAATCACCGCCACAAGCAAAACGCACACCTGTATAAATACCTGTCAGTTTTTCATTCTACTCTCCATAAAGCCTCCGGAACGCGACAAAAATGAAATAAGAAAAAGGAAAAAATCGGATCAGACGCGAGAAAACAAAATTGCATTTTCACCCCCAAAAAACCCTAGCCCTAGCCGCGACACCCCCAATCTGCAACTCCTTCACTCTCCTCCGCTTTCTACACCGGCGGGCTAGGAACACATAGACGCTGGGGATACGGGTTTCAAAGGGTGATAGATACAAGTAATTCGTGTAGTTGGAAGGAGGATAGGAATTAGGGATAGGGTTTCGGGACGGAAATTGGAAGGTAATGGAACTATGCAACGCTGCTGGTTGAGGCGAGGACCGGCGGCGGAGGGCAGCGGTGGAGGGCAATGAATACGGACGGGAGAGGTGCCGACGTTGATTGCGGCACCGAAGAGCATTGCCCCGTCTCGAATAGTAGTATTGCAGGTAGGTCCCTACCTGCAGGTGAAATTGTGGATAAGTCCTTGAATTGTTTGGAAACTAACCCTTGTGAAGTGCCAATGCAAACCTCCAGTTGTTCAGTTGATTTTTTCACCCAAGCTCGGAAAGCTCTTTGCCTGCGCTCTCCTTTTGATGCGGAGGATACCTCTTCTCAGACAGCCTCTACTAGTGCGCTCTCAACCACTTTTCTGCCCAGTGGATTGGCTAATTTGTTGTTGAAGCAGGCTGATGGTGGTAGGAAGAGGCATAAGAGGTCGCATTCGGCTGGGGAGCATAAAGCACGGCCAGAGAAATCTCGTGGTTCCAACATTTGGAATGAAACTGAGGAATATTTCAGGGAGCTGACTGTAGAGGACATAGATAAGCTCTACGAGGGCAGGTGTCTCGAAACTGCAGGGACTGTGTGCAAGTTATGGAGTTTGGAGAACTTAGGTAGTAATGAGTATGCTGCGGCTGGTTTGGTGGATAATGGCCGGGTAATTAAGGAAGAAGGAATAGAGGAACAAGTGAAAGAGGACAATGATCAGGGATTTTTGGATGTTGATATCACTGGGGATGGAAATGAAGTACTGAAGGCAGAAGAAGTTGTCAAGGGAGAGGAAGGAACTAATTTGGACAATGGTGGAAAGTGTAGTAAGAGTGTTGCTATCAGTGGTTTTGAATGGCTATTAGGTACTAGGCATAAGATATATTTGACTTCAGAGCGACCTTCGAAAAAGCGGAAGCTATTGGGAGGGGATGCAGGGCTGGAAAAGCTTCTTGTGACTTGTCCAGTTGTCGGGTCATCATCCTTATGCCACTATTGTAGTACAGGAGACATGGGTGACCAGTTGAATCGATTGATTGTTTGCAGCTCCTGTAATGTAGCAGTTCATCAGAGGTGCTATGGAGTAGAGAACGATACAGATGGAACTTGGTTGTGCTCTTGGTGTAAGCACAGTAAAGATGTTCATAGCAGCGAGAGACCATGCTTGCTTTGTCCCAAGCAGGGTGGCGCGCTGAAACTGGCTCAGAAGTCTGACAGCGGGGTTCTCGAATTTGCTCACTTGTTCTGTTGTCAGTGGGCACCTGAGCTTTATGTGAAAAATATCAGGACAATGGAGCCAATAATGAATATCTGTGGGGTGAATGATTCTAGGCGTAAGTTAGTTTGTTGCTTGTGCAAGGTGAAGTGTGGTGTCTGTGTTCGTTGCAGTACTGGTATGTATAGTGAGTGCCTTTTTGTATTTATTTATGGATGATTTTACTTGCATTTTCTTTGGTCCCATTTTTATTTAACATGCTGGTGTATTTGTAAGTTAGATTCCAACTGGCTATGCTCTCTGTAAATTAATGTTGTTGGTCAATTTTTATTTTTTGGATGATAGTAACTTTTCATCAAAATCATCCAAACAAGTACAATAGTTCTGGCCATCAATCACTCTTGGCAATATCAACACCAAAAAAACATGAAAAACAGAACAAACTATTGCTTAGGCTATTATTCTCCAACAAAGCTATAAGAAGGTGAGGTTAAGCTTATTACCCTTGGCCATCGTTACATATGTACGTATAAGTAGCTCATCGTGTGAGCTGAATAAAGGCACTGATGCTCAACTTAAAACACCTTTGCATGTTTGTTAAAGCTTGTTCAATGAATTTGCTTAAACTTATTATATTTGGACATCATCAGGTTACTTTACTTTGATTATTAACAAACAAATTTATTTATTTATTAAGTTGGCTGAATTTGTAAATGTAATACTGTCCATAGAGTTTAAAGGACAATATATTACTTCTCCTCTCCTCGCTAGTAGTTTTCTAAGTCCTGTCTTATAGCTGCCTCCACACAACCAATCTCCTTCTCTCTTGGCCTCTACCTCTCTATCTTCTCCGTTAGTGTTTTCTTCTAATGTGCAAAAGCTCCGTTTCTGCTTGTGGATAGATAATGGAATTTTTGTAAGGAGATTGTGAAGCGTTTGAATGATGATTGTGAAAATTTTGGGATGTTGAAGATCTTACCCTTTCTATTTGATCCATATGCTCGGGTTAGAGTAAATATCTGCTTGCAGTCTGTAAACTGTGGAGTAGACACATGGTTAGGGTGGAAGTTGGACATAGAACCCAGTGCTGTAAATTTATGTCATGTGCTATGTTTCAATCATAGTTGTTAGTCTTCTGCCTATGGTTAAACCTTAGGGGCCCCAGTTTGGTAATGTTGGTTGTATAGTTACCAGCTGCACTAGTACTTTAGTCACCAAAGGCAAAGAACCAACCCATTTAGAAATGATCATGAGAACTTCGTAGAAATTATTACTGCTCAAAGGGCTCAGCAGCAATATTTTTGTGGCCGTTAAAGAATTTTTGGCCCTCAACTCTCCTGGGTTAGAGTATGAGTTTCAATTTTTTGGTAGGTTAGCAGTTCTAACGTTTCCTGTAAGTTTTTATTATTTTGATTGTGAGTAAAATTTGAAGACATTAAGAATTTAGATGCAGTTCGATTGATCAACTTAGTTTGGAATTTAGGTTGCACATGGATTATACCTTGTTTTGTGAAATATTTTCTTGAATAAAAGTAGTTTTGGAAGAAATTATCTAACAGGTATTTGTGTCGGCGAGGAAGAGATTTTTTATTAAAAAAAAACCTGATTTGAAACTTGGAGCTAGTTTTGATATAATGTCTGCACTTGTTCAACTTGTTAACCCTGGGGTTTGTTAAACTACCAAGCTAACCCTTGACAAACTCTTCATATAACAGTTACCTTAAGGTTTGTCATATTCATCCAAAAAACCCAGTGGTTTGCTCTAAAAATTAAACCATTCTTTGTTTGACTATCCTTTGACGGTTGAAATGACTTCCGTATTGTTTCGGGATCTTGACAAATTTTGAGATTTTAATCAAGCTGTCGATACATTTACATAATTTTCTTGTTTTTTAGTCCTTTCATATTGTTTACCCGACAAATTAATATCTATAATGGTAGTTTTTAACTGCTCATTCATTTGCAGAAATGCGTTGGTCAGATGGCATGTTTTTACTTACAAGGTTTTTGAACAGATTAACCATTTAATACAGGAACTATATTTTTATTAAAGAATATTCTGGGGCTAAACAAAATGAACAAGTTGAGTGTTAGGATTGATCCCTATCAAAGAAAAGAAAAAACCACTCACATCACGGTGGCACTCAAAGCTTTTCCCTTGATTTGCCCATTGGGGAATCATCGACATTGTATCCCTTTTGTTCTATAGGAATCCTGTATAGTTTGAGAACTCACACTCCAATTGGTATCACTTTCATTAACTTGACTGCAGCCTGCAGGTGTGACTGAAATTCAATATTGAAATCATGTTACCCTGGCACCTATAATGTTCTGTCCAGTTTGATGTCTGAAGTTTTTAATGAAGTAAGAATTCAAGAGGTCAGCAATTTTGACTAATATCCTACCTGATATGATGTCATAGAGTTGATTTTCCACTATTGGGGGAAATGGATCCTCATACATATTGTTTCATTCTCCTATCAGTGTAGCAATCTCCCGTGATTCCTTAATCATTACTCTGCTGTGCATGTTGAGAAGAGGGAACCTTCTCTCTCTGGAACATTTGAAATGATTATTTGAAGAAAAGTGAACAGCTGGAGTGACTGGAACTTCAATATATGACTATTGTCACCCTATTACCTATAACTTACTGTCCAGTATAATGTCTGAAGGTTTAATAAAATAGGAAATCCAGATATCCACTATTTTGACTAATATCCCGCCTGATATGATGTTGTATAGTTGATTTTCTGCTATTTGGGTAAATGGGTTCTCATCCATTCTGGTTAACCTCCCATCAGCATTGCAATCTCTCATAATTCTTTAATCAATATTCTACTGTACATGTTGGAAACAGGGAACCTTCTCTCTCTAGACCAGTTGAAATGATAATATGAAGTGTAGTGAATACGTTGGGTTTTAAAAAGTGCGTTTAAAGCTCTGGGCGCAAGGTTGAGCGTTTTGTATCACGAAGCGCTGGGTGGGACGTGAAGCACACGCTTTTTTGCGCTTTTTCCAAAGCGCTCCAAAAAGCACACTTTTGGGCTGAAATGGGCTTCTACATTTTGTTTCCTTCTTAATAAATCAAATATTTTGGGCTGAAATGGAGTTTCTTTTAGGGTTATCTAATTCGGGAATATTAACAAAAAAGAGTTCAGAGATGGAGATGAGGTCTATGGGGATATTTTTGGTGGAGATGATGATTTTTCTGATGCTAGAGTTTAGAGCCTTAAATGATTTCATAATAATACAAGAATCTTTCGATCTTTGTCTTTCAATTCTTCTTACTACATTAAAACTTTGAATTTGGTATTGTGTTGAAAGCTTTATTTGCCTTCAGTTTTTTTTTGACAACCATATTTGCCTATTATGATTTTGTGATATTATTCTAAGTTCTATGCTGTGTCTTTAATTAAATAATCCCAGTTCATGTTTTGCTTGCGCTTTTATCCGAAAAGCGCGCGCTTCGATAATTTTTACCATTAGCGCTTCGTTGCACTTTGCGCTTTCTAAAACCCAGATAGAATTATTCAAAACCCAGGATTAATAAAACAAAATTAAGAAGTGTGCCAAACAGAACTTCTCGATAAGTTGAGCCCAAGTATGGCAGGTTTCAGCCACTCCTTGTTTTGTCTTTTAAAGCACTTCCATGCTCAGGTCTCAGCGTAGGCAGGCAGGTTAATGGTATTTGAACATCCTTTGGTGAACACGATGATTGAAGTTGAGCAGGTCTAAGGGATCTTGGTTTGTACAAAATCGATCTCCATGAAATTGAGGAGAAGTTGTGTCAGTAGGGATATTTGCCAACATGTAGTAAAATATTCTTGCTGAAATGCAATAGAAAATTACTTTTGGTCTGTTAGTGATATTTATATTTTATCTTTTCTGGGGTCAATTTCTTTTGATGATGTTTTTAACAACCTCCCTGTGTAAAAGAGCCAGGGACCGATGGGTTTTATCTAACTTCCCTCAGTCAGTTACTCTGAACGAAGATGAAATACTTGCGTTGTGATGTGAAACTGTGTTTTTTGTTTCTTACTTTTATTGCAATAAATAGGTCAAGAATATAATCCTCGTAAAGGAAATTTGGGAAATTGAATGTCAGCTTCCAGCCAAATTTACTGTAGACCACTAGAAATTAGAAGGATCAGTTTATGTAAGCACCTTCATGTTAGTGCCTGTACACCTTCAAAGACCTTGGTTTTACCAGGAATACATGTGCAAGTTAACTATGAAATAGGAAGCAGGATGAGAATCTATTGGCAATTTTCCATCAATGCCATTTATTAAGTTGTATTGTAGTTAGATTTTCAGCGCAGTTGTTGGTTGCTGGACCATTGCCGACTTTTAATTATGCCTTGTCATTTATTAATTTTTTACGGGGTGTTTCGTTGCATGTCTGCATTTTGGTAAAATACTTGAATGCCTCTTTGTCCATTCATTAGGTGAAATTTTCAGTTGTGCAGTCCTCTGTATCTCATATGATAAGTGCTTCCTCTGAACCATTTCACATACAATATGGTTCCCTCCCTCCCTCTCCCTCTCTCTCTCTCTCTCTCTCTATATATATATATATATATATATGGGTGGGCGGGATTATCTCAATCTATTTTGCCATTGCTGTCTTCTTTGTACTTGGCAGTTGGCTGAATGGAGTTTAATTTTCTTCTACCATATCATAGCATGGCTTTGCCTCATTATTTATAGCTGATGTTCTCTTTTGGTTGAATAGGAGCTTGTAGAGCCGCTTTCCATCCTCTATGTGCAAGGGAGGCAAGGAATCGAATGGAGATTTGGGGTAGACTTGGATGTGATCAAGTATGATGTATTTCTTTTTAGTAATTTAACTTCATGCGA
>JAULKJ010050434.1:0-16684 GCA_032355405.1 Rubia balearica
AAGGAAATATACTAATTGATGCACTTTTCAAATTTTTAGAAAAGAATTGTGCATTAAATACAAATTGTATTTAATGATGAATTTTTTTTAAAATGAGTTGTTTTTGTTAGTGGAAATCTGACATGACAATGTGACTTGGCAAAGTTAGAGGATGCCACATGGCCAAAAACTTCCTTTAGTTATTATTATAAATATGGGTCAACATGTGGTTTGAAACCCCGCGGGTTTATCCATATAGGTTGGTATATAAACTTATATGGGTCATATATGGATTGAAACCTGCGATTTTTACCCACATGGGTTGGAATATAAAATCATGTGGGTTCATACATGGGATGAAACCCGCAGGTTTATCCATTTTCGAACCGTGAATTATATAATTTTGATCTGCGGGGTTGAGCGTGTTTTAACCCATTCTATTTTTTTACCCGAACCGGTTTTTACCCTTAAAATGGGTCAAAATTGGTCATACCCACATTTTTTAACTACCCATATTACCTGATGCATATTTGACCCGTCCCCCCGTTTGTCATCCCTACGTTTAATATTTAAAATTGAATTTGAGGGTCAAAATAATTGAATTTAGAGAAAGTCTCTAGTTAGATCGACTTACAGTTAGTTTGGAGATTAAAACATAAATATACAAGGATGTGACTATATATGGGGTAATTTTTGTAATTATTTTATTTTTGGGGTCTTTTTAAAAAGTTCACTAAATTATGAGGAAATATCTTCAAAAAACAATTTGTAAATGTAACAAACACTATCTCTCCTACCTTCTCTAATTCCTCTCCGGACGCAAGAAAACTCTCAACAGAAACCATATAAATATCAACTCGGAACACATAAACACCTACAAGAAAACATAAGCATAACTTTTACATTTAAAAAAGGAAAAAACTATAAAGGATCTAACAAATATAATATGGAAAAAAGTGCTTTTATAACTCTACCTACTTGACATAAGTGCCAATATAACCTTTTGATGACTGAAAATGCAGATATAACCTACCTAGTTGATATAAATGCAATTTTACCCATTCCGGTGGCAGACGGTGGTCCTGCGGTGGTCCGGTGGCGGCGGGCAACGGTCTGGCGAAGTCAATGCCGAAAATGGGGTTTGAGGGTTGTATTGGCACTTACATTAACTAGTTAAGGTTATTTTTGCACTAAAAATTATCTGAGAGTTATATTGGCACTTATGTCAAGTAGGTAGGGTTATATTGGCACTTTTTCCATTTTTATGTGTGGGGTTTTTGTATATGAGGAGGTGAGTGCTACCATAAAATTAAATTTAAAAAATAAAATAAAACAAGAACAATGATTTGTTTCTGCACTCATAGAATTTTATTCAAAATACCTACAGTGAACCCCTTCATCTTTGGGTAATGACTTTCATGCCTTCAATGTTAAAATGGAGACCAAATGTTGAGAGTGACCAACTGGTTTGAACACCATTATATCACCAACTTGAATGGAGTAGTGCTCTCCAAACTCCCTGATTTGATGGAGCCAGCTCACTCGCCTGGTGTGGGTTGGCTTCACTTCCCATTAATCTCCTGCTCGGTCGATCAACAACACATGCTCCCAAGCCCTTCTCAATAGTATCTCATAAACACAGTGGGCTCCTTAGCAAAACCTTTTCTATTTGTTAGAATAGTATGATATAATATCTATAGAAAACTAATCTAATATAATCCACACCAACCATTCCTTGTTGGTCTATATGTTGATGCACAAATGCAATATAAGATCCGGGGAGGGCGTTCGTCATTGTCATATCCTTCAGCTACCTGAATGCAATTTTTATAACATTACGTGCAAATTTTTCCATATTTTCTAATTCGACCTCAAAGTACTTAACAAGTTTGACCTTATCGAAGCTAAAATTCATTGCACATCTATTAATTACATGTTGTTCGTCAGTTTGAATCTTTTGTTTATAGACTGATTCAAATACATCGGTGATTTAATGAATCTCATTAAAGACTCTATTTGTGGGAATTTGGATAAATAAATGATATTTCTTTCATTTTCTGGAGTATGTACACTGACTAAGTTTGATTTTTTATGTTTTAGGTTTGATGCATTGGTCAATTCCAACAATTTAAAACTAATTTAAAGTTTTGTAACAATTTCAAGAAACAATAAAAGCAACAATCAATAATTCTTGAACCTGAAATACAACATCAACATGCTCAAACATTCATTCACTTGAATGCTACCATGAAATTAAAACTGAAAAAACATTTATTTATTCCTGCAATCATACAATTTAATTCAAAAGACCCACAATATTAACCTCTTCTTCTCTGGGTGATGATTTTAATGCTTTCCCGGTTAAAATGGAGACCAAATGTTAAGAGTGACCAACCATTTTGGACACAATCATATCACCAACTTGTACGAAGTTTTGCTCTCCAAAATTGCTCATTTGACGGAGCTAGCTCGCTCTCCTGGTATGGGTTAACCTCACTTCCCACGTATCTCTAGCCATGTCGATCAATAACACATGCTTCTGAGCCCTTCTCCATGATCTCTAATAAACATAGTGGGAACCCTAGCAAAACATATTTTATTTGTTCAAAAAGTATGACATAAAATCTATGGAAAACAACTCTAATCTAATCCACACTAACCATTTCTTGTTGTTCTAGACGCTGATGCCCAAATGCAATAAAAGATGGGCACCAGGGGGAACATTTATCTTCCTGAGCTCCTTCAGCTATTAGAATTTTGTGGAGAACTCACAAATAAGAACAATGTGTGTCCAAGAATGTGTAAAGCCTTTGCACCGATAATCTTCCCAAAGAGATGGTTCCATTAATTTCTTTAGATTACTTGTTTATAAATTATTATAAGGAAATAGAAGTCTCTAAATTATAAGAATCCATAAATTGTGGCAATCTTCTAGTAGATTATTATAATATGTGAATTGTTGTAATTTGTGTATGGGTAGCGTGTGTGCGGCTTTGGGGATTAAGATAAGCTTTTTAGGGTTTTAATTGTGCAAGTAATTTACCTTTCAAGCTCTCTTAACAAAAAGTGTTTTAATTGTGTAAGTTTTATAATATTACATGTAAATTTCTCCATATTTTCAAATTCGACCTCAAAGTACTTAACAAGTTTGACCTCATCAGAGCAGAATTTCATAGCACATCCATTAGTTACATGTTGTTTGTAAGTTTGCATCTTTTGTTTATATACTGATTTGAATCCAATGGTGATTTTATGAATCTCATTAAAGGCTTAACTTGTGGGAGTTTTTTTAATTGGATAAATAAATGATATTTCTTTTATTTTCTGGTGTATGTAAATTGGCTAAGTTTGATTTTTTTGCATTTTAGGTTTGATGCATTGGTCGATTCCAACAACTTAAAACCCATTTAAAGAGTTGTAACATTTAAAAAAACAATAAAGTCAACAATCAATAATCCTTGAATCCGAAATAAAACATCAACATGCTCATTCATTCACATGAATTCTATCGTAAAATTAAAACTGAAAAAACATTGATTTATTTATGGAATCGACAACTTTATTATGAAGACCTACGGTAACAATCCATTCTTCTCTAGATGATGACTTTCATGCCTTCCCGACTAAAATGGAGTCCAAATGTTGAGATTGACCAACCGGTTTGAACATTATAATATCACCAACTTGTACGAAGACTCGCTCATTTGATGGAGCTCGCTCGCTCTCTCGGTATGGGTTTGCTGAAGTTCCCACACATCTCCAGGTATGTCTGTAACCAACACATGCTCTCAAGCCCTTCTCCATGATCTCTAATAAACACAGTGGGAACCCTAGCAAAACATTTTTTATTTGTTCGAAAAGTATGACATCAAATCTATGGAAAACACTCTAATCTAATCCACACTAAACATTCCTTTTGTTTCTAGACGCTGGTACCCAAATTCAATAAAAGATGGGCACCAGGTAGGACGTTCATCTTCTTGAGCTCTTTCAACTATTAGAATGTTATGGAGAAATCACAAGCAAGAACAATGTGCGTTTAAGAGTGTGTAAAGCCCTTGCACCGACAATCCTCCCGAAGAGATGGTTACATTAATTTCTTTAGATTATTAGTTTATAGATCATTATAAGGAAATAGAAGTCTCTAGATTATAAGAAACCATAATTTCTGGCAATCTTCCAGTAGATTATTATAGTATGTAAATTGTGGTAATTTGTGTATGCATCGTGTGTGCGGCTTTGGGGGTTAAAATAAGTTTTCCAGGGTTTTAATTGTGCAAATAATTTTCATTTCATGCTCTCTTAACAAAAAGTGTTTTAATTGTGCAATTTTTATAATATTACGTTTAAATTTCTCCATTTTTTTCAAATTCGACTTCAAAGTACTTAACAAGTTTGACATCAGAGCAGATATTCATAGCATATCCGTTAGTTACATTGATAAAATTTTATATGTGGAAAATTTGTATGTGGGAAGGTGAGTGTCCAATCAACTTTTGACCAGTGTTAATTAAAATGACAATTATATACATCCTTATTTTTCTCCCTTAACTTTTGCTTGACTTTGACATTTGTTAAAAGTCGATTGGGCCCTCACCTCCCCACACGCAAAACCCGCACTTATAAAATTTTCTTAGTTACACGTTGGTCGTTAGTTTGCATCCTATGTTTATAGATTGATTTATATCCAATGGTTATTTCATGAATCTCATTAAAGGCTCCACTCATGGGAATTTTTTCATTGGATAAATAAATGTTATTTGTTTTATTTTCTGGTGTATGTAAGTTGAATTAGTTTGATATTTTTGCATTTTAAGTTTGATGCATTGGTTGATTTAGAAAATTTATAACTCATTTAAAGGATTGTAACATTTAAAACAAAACAATAAATTTAACAATAAATAATCCTTTAACTCAAAGTATAACATGAACATGCTCATTCATTTACTCACTAGAGTGCTATCATAAAATTAAACTGAAATATATAATAAAAAAAGAGCAATGATTTCTTTCTGCACTTATAGAAATTTATTCAAAATACCTAAAGTCAACCCCTTCTTTTTTGGGTGATGACTTTCATGCCTTCCGTGTTAAAATGTAGACCAAATGTTGAGAGTGACCAACTAGTTTGAACACCATCATATCACCAACTTGTATGGAGTAGTGCTCTCATTACTCAATCATTTGACGGAGCTAGTTCGCTCACCTGGTGTGTTTTAGCTTCATTTCCAATTTATCTATAACTCGGTTGATCAACAACACATGCTCTGGAGCCCTTCTCAATGGTATCTCATGAACATAGTGGGCATCCTTGCAAAAAATATTTTCTATTTGTTTGGAAAGTATGATATAATATTTATGGCAAACCAATCTAATATAATCCACACTAACCATTCCTTGTTGGTCTAGATGTTGATGCACAAATGAAATAAAAGATGGGCACCAGGGAGGACGTTCGTCATCGTCAGATCCTTTAGCTATCAAAATGTTATGGATGAGAACTCACAAGAACAAGTTGTGTCCAAGAGTGTGTAAAGCCTTTGCACCAACAATCCTACCAAAGATAGTGTGTAAAACCTTTGCACCGAAAGTCCTACCAAATAAATGGTTCATACTTTTTTTTTATAGATTTTTATAATGAAAAAGAAGTCCCTAGAATATAAGAATCGATAAATTGTGCCAGTCCACTAATAAATTATTATAATATGTAAATAGAGAAAATTTGCATATGGGCAGCATGCGTGTAGCTTTGGGGATTAATACAAGCTTTCCAAGGGTTTAATTGTGCAAGTAATTTGCCTTTCACGTTCTCTTAACAAAAAGTGTTTCAACTGTGCAAGTTTTATGATATTACGTGCAAATTTCTCAGTATTTTCAAATTCGACCCCAAAGACATAACAAGTTAGACCTTATTGGAGCATAAATTCATAGCACATCCATTAGTTACATGTTGGTTGTTAGTTTTCATTTTTGTTCATAGAATGATATGCATCCAATGGTTATTTAATGAATCTCATTAAAGGCTACACTTGTGGGAATTTTTTCATTGGATAAACAAATTGTATTTTCTTAAAAAAAATTGGGTGTATGTAAGTTGACTAAAATTGATAATGCAATTTAGGTTTGATACATTGGTCGATTCAGACAATTTAAACCCATTTAAAGTTTTGTAAGATTTCAAACAAACAATAAATTAAACAATCAATAATCCTTGAACCCGAAGTATGACATGAACTTGCTCATTCATTCACTCACTCACTTGAGTGTTACCATAAAATTAAACAAAAATAAAAAATAAAACAAGAACATTTATTATTTCTACACTCATAGAATTTTATTCAAAACCTACGGTCAACCCCTTCTTCTTTTGGTGATGACTTTCATGCCTTTCCTTTCTAAATGGAGACCAAATGTTGAGAGTGACCAACTGGTTCGAACACCATCTATCACAACCTTGTATGGAATAGTGTTCTCATAACTTGCTTAATTGGTGGAGCTATCTCGCTTGCCTGGTGTGGGTTAACTTCACTTCCTATGTATCTCTAGCTCGGTCAATCAACAACACATGCTCTCGTGCCCTTCTTAATGATATTTCCTGAGCAAAACATTTTTTTATTCGAAAAGTATGACATAATATTTATGGCAAACTAATCTAATCTAATGCACACTAACCATTCCTTGTTGGTCTAGACACTGATGGACAAATGCAATAAAAAATGGGTACCAGGGAAGACATTCATCATCGTCAGATCCTTCAGCCATCAGAATGTTGTAGAGAACTCACAAGTAAGAACAATGTGTCCTGGACTGTGTAAAGTATTTGTACTGACGATCCTCCCAAAAATATTGTGTAAAGCCATTCCATCGAAAGTCCTACCATAGAAATAGTTCCCTTATTTTCTTTAGAATACTTGTTTATAGATTTTTATAAAGAAATTGAAGTCCCTAGATTATAATAATCTATAAATTGTGCCAATCTGCTAATAGATTATTATAATATGTAAATTGTGGCAATTCGCGTATAGCCATCGTGCGTGCGGCTTTGGGGATTAAGATAAGAGTTCCAGGGGTTTAATTGTGCAATTGATTTTCCTTTCATGTTCTCTTAACAAAAAGTGTTTCAATTGTGCAAGTATTATGCTATTACTTGCAAAATTTTCTATATTTTCAAATCCGACCTCAAAAAACTTAACAAGTGTGACCTTACCAGAGAAGAAACTCATAACACATCCATTAGTTAGATGTTGGTCGTCAGTTTGCCTCTTTTGTTTATAGATGGATTTGCATCCAATGGTGATTTTATGAATTTCATTAAAGGCTCCACTTGTGGGAATTTTTTTCATTGGATAATAAATGGTATTTTTTTTTATTTTCCGGTGTATGTAGATTGACTAAGTTAGTTTTTTTTTTTTGCATTTTAAGTTTAATGCATTAGTCGATCTAGACAATTTAAAACTCATTAAAAGTGTTGTAACATTTCAAAAAATCAACAACATCAACATTTTCCTGCATTCATTCACTTGAATGATACCATAAAATAAAACTAAAAATAAAACAAAACAAGAACATTGATTTATTTCTCCACTCATAGAATTTTATTCAAAAGACCTACGGTCAACCCCTTCTTCTTCGGGTGCTGACTTGCATGCCTTCCCAATTAAAATGGAGGCCAAATGTTGAGAGTGACCAACTAGTTTGAACACCATCATATCACCAACTTGTACGGAGGAGTAGTGCTCTCCAAATTCACTCATTAGACAGAGCTAGCTCACTCATCTGGTTAGCTTCACTTCCCACGTATCTCCAGCTCGGTCACCCCGAACCCTTCTCCATGATCTCTCATAAACATGGTGGGCACCCTAGCAAAAAAAGTATTTTTGTTCCAAAAAAAATGACATCAAATTTATGCAAACCAATTTAATAAAATCCACACTAACCATTCTTTGTTGGTCTAAAGGCTGATGCACAAACACAATTAAAGACGGGCACCATGGAAGACGTTTATCTTCATGAGATCTTTCAACTATTAGAATATTTTGGAGAACTCACAAATCAGAAAAAAAATGTGTCCAAATGAGTGTAAAGCCTTTGCAAAAATAATTTTCCTAAGGATAGCGTGTAAAGCCTTTGCACCGATAATCCTAAAAGAGATGGTTCCCTAATTTTCTTTAGAATACTTGTTTATAGATTATTATAAGGAAATAGAAGTCTCTGTATTAAAGAATCCATAAACTTTGCCAGTGCATGCGGATATGGGGATTAAGTTAAGTTTTCCAGGGATTTAATTGTGCAAACAAAGAATGTAATTCTTGGAAACAAAGAATTTGAGCTTTAGGGGGTATGAATGTAATTTCAATGTTTTTTATTTTTTACAAAGGGGTAAAATAGTCTTTTCATAGAATTTCGGGTTTAAACTGCCGGAAAAGGTTATATTTGCACATATACTAACTATCTAGGGTTATATTTGCACTTTCAATTATCCCAGGGGTATATTTGAACTTTTGTGGATCATGTAGCGTTATATATGCACTTTGCTCTTATAAGTAACCATCCATAATTTAGTCTAGAAAACGTACTAGAACCTACAAAAAATTGATGCCCAAAATTTCATTATCTTATTAATTCATAAAAATGCAAGGATATGTAATTTTGTGTGATTCCATGTGGTGAAAATGATCGTCCTTCTAGAGCTAATCATAACGTTATTAATGGAATTAATATTAAAAAAAATGAGGGATGAATACCCTGGTTCATTGACGCCTCAAATGGAACAACATGAATTTTAAAATGTGGGACAAATACCCTGATTCATTGATGCCCCGATTTTGAAAATTGGAGTCTACAATTTTGCATTTCGCCCTCTCCTACCCTCTTGGAGGGACCAAAGTGTAGAAACTAAAAAGTTCACATGGTGTGGTAAAATCGTTTATGATCGAACCAGACATTAATAAAGTTCATGGAAGATTATAAAATTCAATAAGCATTTCTAATATACTATAAAGTGTTATTAAGGTTAATTATAGTTGTTTTGGTTAAATGCTAGTGGGCTAAAATGGTGAGACCCAAAATCAAAGCTACCAACGTCAGCCATATGTCGGCTCTTATGTTGGTCGGGTCAATTAAGGTGCGACGTTGTACTAGCCGAGCATATTACACAATGGTTCTAAACGACTATATATATGAAGCCGACCATATAAATAATTTCAAACATTTAACTTTCCCTCAAATTCCAATAGTCTTTCAACCAGTTTTCTCAAAGGTATGGTTTCTTGATTCTTTTGATTTCTTTCAATTTTGTATTTTTCATAGACATTGTTATGTATATGGTGTGTCGTTCTATATTTTTTATTTTGAATTGTTCCAATTGGATTAGGGTTCTAGGGTTTACACATTTCATTCATATCTTTTCGTTTGATTATGTATCCCCTACATTCATTTAGGACCTGTACATCCTCTGGTTTTCTGCTATTTTTTATGTTGCTGCCGGGTTTTTTGCTACGTCGCTCAACAGTCATTCTCACTTTGGCCTATGTGATAGACGTGCAACGTCGCACATTCATAGTTTTGCTCTTCTTATTTGAATGATGTTTCGTACTTATTTGGGTTAACCAATCTGTTATACCGACAGTTCTACGACGTCGTATCTAAATTTCAACTCAAACGATTAATTGAACCGGTTTCAACCAAACCAATTTCTATCTATCATTATACATTTCTTTCATTTGATAGTATGATTTTCAGGAATCATGAATGGCGGCGAAGGTTCGAGTACTCGTATACAAATTGAGGTGAGCGATATATTTTTTAAAACATAAATTATTTAATATTATTATTATTTAATTATTACTAATTTCATTGGCTAAATGCATATTTGTAGTGATTCGGATGAGAACCGTGTGCAGACTTCATTCGGCGGTATCATACCACATTTTGTACGCATGTTAACCCAGATGAATTTCAGTTCAATTCTGATTTTTGTAAGTCCTTCCCCTTTAAACATGTATTTTATTCTCAATTAATGTTTTCTCTAATTTATTTTCATATATACCAATTGTGGTTTTCTGTTTATAATGTTATACATTCACAGCCAAATTGAGCCGCTCCTGCCAAAGTTTGAGAAGCATGTTGTCTTGAGGTGCCACAGAAGAGAGCATCACATGCACTACTCAGAGAACGGGAGGCTAAAAAACCCTAACCCCAAAGGGTTTTAGTGGGTTCCTTCATGGAGAGGACCTGAAGGTTGGGGACACACTCTACTTCGAACTGGTTGATGGTTATGCCCCCATAGTTTTCAATGTCATCATCCTACCCTATTAGTACTTAGAATTTGTAACAAATTATGACAAACATCAGTAACATTAAGACTATTTTGTTGGATGTGATATTTATCTAATTTAATCTTGAATCTATTTGTTGAACATTATTTTTATGTTATTGAATCATTAATATTTAACCTCCCATATGAAACAAAAATTTTATGTTACGATCATACCTAAAACTATAAAGACTTGTGTGTAATGATTAATTTGTTTCAACCATTTTTAAAATTGCAAATATTTGTGTTCACCAATATTTTTTAATATATTAAAATTGTTCACCGACTATTTCCTTTGGTGGTGGACTGAAATGGTTCACACAACCAAAAAATTTAATGTTGCCCTATTTTAGTGTTTTAGGGATGAAATTATTCGTATTGGTGCTTGGCGGGTCATTTTTTATGCTTGAGGGATTAAATATTTCAGCCCACTTAGTCCTGCGACGTTGCTACGGAGTCGGTCGTTTGTTGACACAAGCGATATAAGTGCGACGTTGCACCAGTCGAAGCGAACAATGTAAGTCCCAAAACGACGTCATCACGAAATGACTATAAATAAAGGGTCCCTCGAAATCAGTTTAAGCTTATCATTTCCAAGTTTCCCGTGAATACCAAGAGTCTCTCCACCCATTTCCTCTTCTCCTTCAACAAAGGTAAGAATTTCTACCCTTGTAGTGCCTAAATTTTTGTAATTGTTACTTCACCTTTTTTAAACTATGCTTTTTGTTTGGGTTGTATTTTTGGTTTTCTAGTTCTTACTCAGATTTGTTAGAGTTTCAAGTTTACTCACATGCAAACCTAGGTACTGTGTTCTGGGTTTTTTTAAGGACATTTTTGCGTGATTTTGTCTTCTTAATGCATCATTTTTTCTGAGATTCTGTATTTTTCACATTGCTTTCTCTAATGCAGATGAATTCGGTCTCTAGTCACATGCCATTTGGTTGATGTTAATGGTGTGCAAGGTCGCACATTCTTATTTCAAGTTATGCACGAGACATCGCAGTCTTCTCGATTTATCAATCGGTAATTTTGATGTCTTAACGATGTATAATGCAGGCATTTTAGTTAATTTTAAATTTCTTTCTGGGACCTTGTTTATGCATCGGTTATGATATCGGTCTTGCCAATTAACTGGCAATGTCACTGACACATGTCGACTAAGCCATTGGTTCAGACCGACATGATCCCGCGGCACATGGTCAACGTCACAAGTTGTTTTATAGGGCTAATTTGAGCAAAACATATTCAATTTATATTCAGGACTTATGGCTAGTGAAGGATCCTCAAGTCGCCCCTTTTTCTTGGTATTTTACCATTTTACATATATATTTACTAATACACATGTACACTTTATCAAAAAAAAAATTAATACAATTCTCCACACAACGGAGAAACCCCGAACGTGTAACACCATACAATGGCTCATGATATCCCGCGTTTCCAGTGCACTTTGAAGCAATGGAACTTTGGGAAAACCCTAACTTTTGTAAGGAATAAAATAGCCAATAATTAAAAGTATGAAATTATTTGATTTTCAGTTAATACTATTTGTTTTTAATTGCAAATATACATATATATGTAATAATAATGATTATTTTTTTTCTAAATTAGTACGCCCCGAGGGAAATTGTACTACTTCTGCTGAATGAGAAGACCACCGTTGTGGTGAGGTGCTACGGGACAGAGTGACGCATGAACTACTAGGGGCAAGGGAAGATCAAGGCCCTGTCCCAGAGTTTTGCTGAGTTATTTTCCGGCAACAACCTACGCATTGGGGATACCTTGTTCTTCGAGGTCATAGAAGCTGGTGCGCCGATTGTCTTCAAGGTTATCATAATGCGAGCGGATTGAGTTTAATGTAATTTCCATTCTAATATTGAAAGTGAGACACTTATTATTAATATTCGAAGTTTTATGTCCTAATTTGTAAGGATATTTTCATGATTAATGTTTTTCTAATCATTTTACTACCTTATTTGAACAATAGCTAATTGACTATATTTGCGATTTGATCTGTGCATGATTTTTAAAACCATTTCCAACCATACCATTCAACACAATTTTCCACAATGTTTTAATTAAAAAACATTGAACAAATACTTCCTCATTTTACAAAGTCAATCCTTCTCAACTTTATCATCTAAAAGTTCTATGTTTACTTATCTGCGACGCCGTTCGTCCATTGCAAGCTATGTCGGTGAAAATGACATAACACGTGATTTTGGCAACCATTTTAATACATCTCATGCAACATTGCACACTATTTTTTACGATTATTTACTTCATTTTTTGCCCTTTTTACTTCGGTTGATATAATGACTGAGGTAAAAAACCTATTATTTACTTCAGAAAAAAATATAACCAAGGTAAAAAAAACTTTTTACTTTGGTTATTTGACCTAAGCCAAATATTCTGAGAAAAAGGGGCAAATTTTTAGATCGTGTTTGTTGTAGTGAAAGGTGCGTGGGTCGCCGTCTTGAGTGCTGATCTGGGCAGTCTGAGCACGCGGTGATGAGATGCTAGAAGCATGTATTTCTTAATTCATTTAGCATATATTTTAGTAGCTTTTTATGGTAGATTTCTAGGTTTAAGTGCTTTTACATTACAAGGAGTTTAGATGATCATTGTTGGTTTTCTTATATAAATCCCTCATTTTGTAACTTATTTAGATATAATGGATACTATGTCCTTATGAGCATCCTCATTCTATTTTGTGAACTTATTTGTAGATTGCTCGTAAGAACTTTGGAATAGCTTAATGAAGGTCATTCTCAAGAATGGTAGTAGACCGAAGCTCACACGCTTAAACATGGTAGTAGATGATATGCGTTGAAAAAAAAGAGTCAAAATCTGGAAAGAAGTGAAGACTGGCATGGCCCGTGTACATTTACATGACCCGTGCTAAATCAATGGCCGATGCGATTAAGTCCAGATCCGGGCCGTGTCCTTTTGCATGCCCCGTACGCTCACAATGTTAAGACACGGACTTCCAGTCAAAAGTCGAGGATGATGACTCCAATTGGTAACCTGCGTGCATCTGCATTGGTCGCGCAGCTCAGACCACCAAGAACACTCTCTATTTGGTGGCCCGTGTAGCTTTTTATGGGCCGCGCAATCATTTTGGTCGGGGAACATCTCTAATCCACGATCTATGTACTTTTGCACAGGCTGTGTGCTATTGCACGACCCGTGCCGACGTGGCTGCTATGGTTTCCCTTTTTTTGGGCTTTTCTAAGGCTCATTTCCACCTACCATATAAAGATCACTAGTCTACTAGGGTTCAAGGAGCCTTCATTATTGTAATTCTAGACCTAAGAGTAGGTAGGAAGAGAAAGAGACTAACTCTTCTCTTCTCATTTACTATTTCATAGTTTATACCTATACCAGTTAATCCAATGATTGTATTGGGTTCAGTGTCCATGGAGTAGGGTAATTACTTGGGAATTTATTTGTGTTTATGACTCGGTGATAATTTTGTGAGATTCTAGATCTATCTATCTTTTATGTCTATGAATATTCATATTTGATTTGAGCTTTATTTTTTGTAAAATGCATGCTATGTATATTCTATGATGCACTGTGGTTTCATATGTTATATTTTATCGTGCTAGGCTTGATTGCCACCTTGGGAGTGTTGGGTTAAGCCTATTGTAGGTTTGGGAGTACAGGCATTGTGAGTGCATGCATGTATGATTGAGAGTACCATTCCGATCATTAGAGCCTAACTTGATTGGATCATCGTGTAATAATGTTCATGTTAGGCATGAGATACCCTAACGGGGGTGTAAAACCCTCGGTGTACCCCGATAGAATGAGAATAATGGTTTGTAGCAACTATGGTTGTCGTGTAACGACCATGGTAGCTTCAACCCTGAAGTCATCACGAAAAGCCTATTCCTTTGCCTCTATAGACCTATGGAAAAGCTTCCATAGTTGAGTTCCCGGGATGTATTTTTCTTACTCTCATACCTAATGGTTTCTGCCTACGCAAGGCGACTACTCAAGCACTTGATCCTTTAAGAGGGGATGTGTTAGCACAAGGAGTGAGTTTTACGGGAAAAGAAGAGAGGATACTTTGTCTATCGATGCAATGATGGAGGTGGTGGTGATAGCCAACAAGATGTCGATGAGCCTTTGTGTCAAAGACATTGGGAATGGCCGATTATCACCCACACTATGTGACATAGACATGAGATAGGTTTATATGTCGTATATGTGATAGAATTTAGGATCAAAGTCATTCATCAGTCATGTAACAAATATATCCCCAAGGCTATTCTAATATATTTTAATCTCTCTTGTTTGCATGATTAGTAGTTGTTAGATAAAAACCTCCCAAATCCTAATTTTGCAGCACAAGCTATTCCTGGCACACAATCAGAGTGACACCCGATTATGAGTTGCATATAGTTAACACTCAAATTCTAGCATCTCTATGGAGGACCACGGACTTACCACTAGCTACTTTCTAGTATTTTATATTGAGAATATAGGAGTAACATATAAATTTGACCTCTGTGAACCACTTTGCAGGTAATTGATCTCTCTAAAGGTTGGTAAGTTAACGATCTTGCAAAGTGCGTATCACGCAGCCCGTGCAAAAGCACACGGTTCACCTTCTGGATTCGTCATCTTTTTCTTCTGAGTGAGCGGCTGCGCAATAGGTCTCGGGCCGCAGACTGGAGTCCTTGGTCTTCAACTTCTTAGCACATGGTCATGCAAAAGCACATGGCCCATGCTGGGACTTAATCTCCTGAGGAAATAATTTGGTACGGGCTGTGTAAATGTACACGGGTCGTGCCAGTCTTCATTTCCTTCCGGACTTAACTTTTTTTTCTTTGGTGCATTTATCTACTACCACATTTTTAGGTCGCGGCCTTCATTCTACTAGCATCCTCGCGAATGGCTCTCTACTCTCTACTATTATTATTGGAATGGCCTTTTACACAGTCCGAAACGCCTATGAGAAATCCACAAATAAATCTCACAAAAACATATCTAGATGTTTATAGGGACATGGAATCCATTAGATCTAAAGTAAGCTACAAAATGAGGGATTTAGATATGAAAACCACAAACAGTCATCTAAACCCCTTATAATGTATACTCACCTAAATCTAGCAATCTACCATACAAGAGATAACAAAAGATATGCTAGATGCTTTAGGAAACACATGCATTTGATCCCTCATCGAAGAATATTGTATTCTTCGGGAACCCTCTAGAAAAGTTCACTGAGAGAGGGTCCATTATTGGGGAATATAGATGAGTTGCAGAAATCTCTTGATAACAGTGAACAACAATTGGTGAAGAACTGAGCTTTCCCCATGAGGAAAGTGAACTGACAAAGTGTTGAAAGTTCAGCTCTAAGGTCTAAGGAGTGAAGGTCCTGCTCATCAGGACTCTCCTCGTGTATTAATGAACTAGGTTGTGGAAACCTATCGGGTTTTTTTATAAAAAAAATCAAATATGTTTACTCCACGATATAGGGGAGGGATGGTGCAATGCAATTCTTCATATCTGGAACAGCTCTTGCACGCATGGCTACCATATTGGGCACGCTAGAGAAATATAAAGAGCAAGTAGATTGGGTGTATATTGAGAAGTTTAAGGATGATGGATATCCATTTCCTTTAATTTGGGATTTGGGGAAGTAAAAATCCTTGCCTTCAATGATGGAGCTTCATTCATATATGATGGATCACCAGTTAGCTCCTGATGGTGACCAGGGAGAGAGGATTAAAGAAGCAAATACTAAACCTAAGAAGCCAGATCTCATGAGATGGGTACCATTGGGACGACTAGCAAGCCAATTCATCAAAATGCAAATTCCTAGCATATGTGACTTCATATAGTAACTTCTTAACATAATACTTAATGAATTTCAAATCTCGATGGGTATATATCGCCAACACCTTGCCTTCCTTGACCTAAAATATATTGATACGACCAAGTCTATTCCCATACTCACTCCGATGTTTAAGTTGATAAAAGTTGTTAGAGAGAAATGTATTTGAAAGGTAAGTGAGATCATACATCTTTATAGACTTAATATTAGGGTTATAATGCTTAACTACGAAAGGATTAGACCTACAATTGGAAAATGATTACTCATAGACCAAGTGCCTTGAAGTGAAAATCACTCATTAGCTACACTGTCTGGACTACGAGGTTCGTGTTCAAATTAGCGGTATGGGCCAGCCTTAATGGGCTAGCTGATGTAGAAAGTGAACTGGGCCATGTGTTTTGAGTATTGAGTTGGACTCACCAATATTCATTCTCATTGAATTTATCGCCGATAAGCCAAACACCCCTTAGCAGTGTCATATTTAATTCAGCTATCATATTTTTGTAATACAAATTAGATCTGACATTTATTGAGTTGCCTGT
>JAULKJ010050643.1:0-16677 GCA_032355405.1 Rubia balearica
AAATAAAAATAGAAGCACCCATGCACTTATAAGAAATAATTAAACTTGCATGAAAATTTTAGAACACTCATTTTCAACCACCCACACCTATAACTTAAAGCACCTACAAATAAAAGTAGAAGCACCTACACCTTATGCTTAATAAAATTTTAAAAAATAATCAAATTTGCCCTAAATTATTAAAACACCAAAAATACCATTTTCAAGTACTAACAACTTTAATTAAAGCACCTACTAATAAAAATAGAAGCACTTACACACTACACTCAAAGCACTTATAAGAAATAATTAAACTTGAATGAAAACGTTAGAACACTCATTTTCAAGCGCCCACACCTGTAACTTAAAGCACCTACAAACAAAAGTAAAAGCACCTACGCTCTATGTTAAATATAATTTAAATGAATAATCAAACTTGCACGAAATTTTTAAAGCACCAAAAATTCCATTTTCAAGCACCAATACCCTTAAATTAATGCACCAAAAATACCATTTTTCAAGCACCAATACTCTTAAGTTAAAGCACCTACAAACAACAATAGAAGCAGCTACACTCTACGCTAAAAGCACTTGTAAGAAATAATTAAATTTGAATGAAAATATTAGAACACTCATTTTCAAGCACCCACACCTGTAACTTAAACCACCTACAAACAAAAGTAGAAGCACCTATACTCTACGCTAAATATAATTTAAACAAATAATTAATTTGCACGAAATTCTTAAAGCACCAAAATTTTCTTTTTTAAGCACTAACACCTTTAACTTAAAGCACCTACAAACAAAAGTAGAAGCACCTACACTTTACGCTCAAAACACTTATAAGAAATAATTAAATTTTCATGAAATTTTTTGAACACTCATTTTCAAATACCCACACCTATAACTTAAAACCCCTACAAATAAAAGTAGAAGCACCTATGCCTTATGCTTAATAAAATTTTAAAAAATAATCAAATTTGCATGAACTTCTTAAATCACAAAAAATACCATTTTCAAACACCAACGACTTTAATTTAAAGCACCTACATCAAAAAACAGAAACACCTACACTCTATGCTCAAAGCACTTATAAGAAATAATTAAATTTACATAAAAAATTAGAACACTTATTTTCAAGCATCTTTAATTGAAAGAACCTACAAATAAAAATAGAAGCACCTGCACTCTACGCTAAAAGCACTTATAAGAATTAATTAATTTGAATGAAAATTTTAGAACACTCATTTTGAAGCACCCACACCCGTAACTTAAAGCACCCACACATGTAACTTAAAGCACCTACAAACAAAAGTAGAAGCACCCACGCTCTACTATAAATATAATTTAAACAAATAATGAAACTTACACGAAATTATTAAAGTTTCTAAACTCATTCCTAATTTAAATATACATACCTTGTAAGATAAAAATATCTTCCCTAATACAATTAATTATTACCTTGTCATACTTATATAATTCACAAAATATTATTTTAAACTGATTAATAATTAATTAGATGAATTATTTCATAAATATTATAATTAGTAGAGTATTTAATATTTATTTTTATTTAAAGAGATTTCTATTATTATAAAAAATAGAAATGATTTTCAATAAATTAATAATTATAATCTAATATTGAAAGTTATAATTATATTTTGTTATGATTGATCTAATCATGAATGAAAGTAACCTAAAACCTTCTCTTTACTATTCCTGTTTTCGACTTCTAAAACCTTGCGCATGGCTATGATATATCATGATGATTTTGTATTATTAAAAAACTCCCCATGATACGTGTGATAAATGGTGGAGGATGGAGGCATAATTGGAGTGTTGAGCTCATAAAATTGAAATCAGATCCGTATGATTCAACGACAAAGATGGTTGTCTTACATAACATGTTTGTCTCACATAAATGGGTTGTCTCATCTGAACCCACCTATATATATTCTTGTAATTACATTAATGAATAAAACTTAAACCTTTATAAATAGAGTTAAATAAAACATAAATAAACTATTAACGAATCGAACTCGTTTTAGGGACTATTTGTGATCCACTCAAATGTTAAACTGGATAACGTCGCTCAAATCACTACTTGAAACACCATCTATCACTTCGCTTTTTCGCATCGGTTTTTTTTTATTTTGAGAAAATAGCCAAAGTAAAAAGTTAAATAACCGAGCTAAATAATAGATTTTTTTACATTGGTTTTATGACAACGGAGGTAAATAATTTTCAAAATCGAAGTAAAAAGAGTAACTGACATATGTGCGACGTTGGCTATCTGTGTTTGACCTATATCAGAAAATAATAAGAGCACCAACTTCACGTACATGGTCACATTAATCAAAACCATACCGGCACTCAGGATCGACGTCACATCTCTCGGGGATTTAATAAGTAAGTTTTGATCCTTTGACCCAAATCAATCATAAAACCCAAAATTTCTTCTTCATTCAAAAAGGACTCTATAAAATCAAAATCCCCATTATTGAAGGTGGGAAATAGCGTTGTGGATTGTTCTAACATACCACTCAATTAGCAAGTAATTATTCTAGTTTTTAAATTTCTATTTCCATTTCTTCAATTTAGGGTTCTAGGTCAATTTTCAATTCATATGAAATGATTTGTTTAACTATAGGTTGATCGAATTTAAGCATTGCATATGTGTATATAAAGTGATGTTAAATGTGCATGGAACATGAAAATTAAGGTTTCATTGACATACATGTGTATATATTGTTCTAATTAATATGTATGTGGAATGCATGAATTGAATTGATATAAGTGTTTGTATTTTTTGCTAAGATATGACCCTAAAGAATGCGTACTTATTATTATGTTGTCGGATTGTTTATGGATAAAACTCATTGTTTTGATGAAGATCTAATTAGTGAAGAGTATTAATCATTTGTAGCTAACTTCATTAAATATGCATTTGTGAATGACTCGAAAGACAATTTGTCTTATGTATATTTTCCTTACAAGAAGTGTTGGAACATCGTTATTTATGAAGATGCAACTAGCTGAAGGGTGAATTATTCATACACAATTTTTATCCAACATACACAACTTGGTTTTCGGATGGGGAGAATGTGAATGAGCATACGAGAAATGATGTAGAGATCGAGAAGGATGATAGGTTGGATGACTTGGTTGAGGAGGTCGTGAAGGTGTACAGTGGAAAACCAAAAGGTTTTTCAGCCTTGCACGAACAAAGTGAGACCCTTTTATATAATGGTTGCAAAACAATCTTGGTTTGTGCAGTGATGGAATAAACCTATTAGGTAATATGAGCAGTAATCATAGTTTGTGGCCAGTGATGATAATTATTTACAATTTTCTGCCATGGTTATGCATGAAGAAGAAGTATATGATGGTGTCTCTTATGATCTGTGGTTCAAAGCAACCGAGCAACGATATTGATGTGTACCTGGCTCTCTTGGTAGATAACCTTAAACTCCTACGGGATCCTAGAATGATGATGTATGATGAGTTTCAGAAGGAGTGGTTTAACTTTAAAGCCATGTTATTTTGCACCGTGAACGACTTTTCTACATTTACAAACTTGGCTGGCTATTCAGTTAAAGGTCATAAGATATGCCTCATTTGTTTGGAAGGAACAAATTATTTTCTGTTGAGGCACGGAAGTAAGACGGTGTATCTCGAACACCGAAGATGGCTTCTGACAACCCAATGGTGAAGAAATTGGAGTGATAAATTCAATGGCAAGGTAGAGTTGGCGCCCCCTCCTCTTGTTTTATCAGGTGTGCCCATATCATATATGTTGTGTGATTTATGAAATGACTCTGGCAAGAGGGGAAGGAAACCAAATGTTGCTAGTAGTGGGAAGAAGCATTCTATTTTTTGTTGAGTTACCATATTGGGAGATCCTTTATGTCCTATGCAATTTGGACGTGATGCATATCAAAGAGAATGTATGTGATAGCTTGATGATTCCATTTCCCACCTGGATCTTGAAATACTTCTCTACCTTGTGGTTCAGGTCGAGCCGCTTAGACGAATCATCCTCGTTTGCCATTGGAGATCACGAGTCCCGGAAGTAAAGGCTCAGAAGTTCAATTGTCTCCTCAGGCCCAAAAGTGCACCCGATAGCCCCATTGATCAAGTTGACGTTCAACACCATGTTGACCCCATTAACCTGAGTCTTGTATCTATCACTGCTTAGCCTCGTGAAGTTTGCATATAACTCTACAACATCCATGGAATATGTTGGCTTGTCGAGGCATATCAAACCCTTCATGCCCGAAGAAATGAAAGGTTGATGAACACGTCCAAGTTCAGTGGCTCCACGACCTTGGAATTTATCACCCTCACCTCTTTTGTTCACCTTTTTCTAATCAACAGATTACACTTATCGTTCTCCTCTTCGAAGATTCATCTTGAGGTGAATGAAGGGGTGGAGGGGCAGGGGGGTATTGGTCTTCTTTGCCCTTGAGGAACCACCTTCGCACTCTTTCCCCCATAGCCCTCTTAGAAATCTGCTTAATTGGTGCCATCTATTTAACATGAAAATAGAAAATTAATAGTACATGAGCAGACAAATAAGTCAATTGAAAGGTCTTGAGCGACCTCGCATGCATCTTGCTGACATTTCAGCATGACCGATATTTCCTATGCGAAGTCTCACATTCAAGTCCAATGAAGAACTTGATGAATGTGACTTTGCACATCAATCAGTCAGGCAGAAGGGTTGTGCAAACTCGCACATTCAAGTTCGTTGAAGAACTGGATGAATGTGTGAATTTAAACCTACACATCCTAAACTAATATGCAATACCAATCATTTCTTTCAAACAACACTAACAATGGACATATGCCTAACATTCGAAATGAAAACCTCAAAGTGCATATCAAAACCCTAGCCATACAATGAAATCAAACACCACATACTCATTCAATGAACGAAGCACAATACAATTAAAGAAAATATAAACACGAACTACCTAACATGAACCGAGAAAGGGGGAATCAAAATATATACCTTTTTTTTTAAAAAAAATTCAGCCTCCTAGAATGTAAACGGGTTGGATCCGAACTGATGAATGTTGAAATTGAATGGGAAATCTTGGTCGTGATGACGGATATTTTGTGGTGGACGTATTTTAGTGTTGATTGGATGGATTTTCAGAATATTTTTTCTGATCGGGAATTTGTGTGTGACATTGAATGGAAGGAATGTGATGGGGTTAAGGGCGGAGGGTTTAAATACTCAGAAGCAAATGGTGTCATTTCAACCTACAAGCTACGTCGCAAAACCTATTGTCCATAACGAAACAATAAATAATAACATGCAATGTTGAGGTTCATTCGATATGGGCCACGCCCATTGAATTAGGCCCAAAGATTTCAATCTTTGGGCTTAGACCAGAATGACTTGAAACACCAATAGGTGAAGTCGCATGCATAAATCGATTATGCCGAAATGCAATCAAAAAATTTGTGAAATTGCACGGTAGGGTTACTGGGCCTCCTAGGCATTCGGCCCAAACACAATCACACTTTGGGCTTGGACCATAGTGACTTGAAACTACAGTAGCCGAAGTTGTACATATAAATTAACATTGTCGATCGGTAACCGACATGTAAGCGATGTCGCATGGTAGATTGCTGGTCTAGCGAGTGCATTCGCCCCAACATCAAATAAGCCCAAGCTAAAAGGCTAGGCCTAAATAACATAATATGGAAATAATAAGTTGTAAAATAAAAATAATATATATAAGAAATATATTACGGAAAATATTTGCATTGGTTAAACCCTAACTTGTGTAATAAGGTTGAATATTTGTCGGCTTTAACTGTAAATCCTATGAAAATGCTAATGGTCAGATCTTTGGACTTTGAATTAAGTCGACTAAGTCTGACCTTCAACACTCTTCACCAACAAACAGGTTAGGATCAAACACTGACTCTCTTAAAAAGGTTGGCTATTCTTCGACTTCAAATGCTTACCATTTTTAAATGCTAAAGGTAAAATATTTGGTCTTCGAATTACATCGGCTATGTCTGGCCTTCAACACTATTCATAAAAAAATTGGTTAGGGTCAAACTGACTCAGGTAATAAGGCTGGCAATTCTTCACTTTAGCTTTAAACCCTATGAAATGCTGAAGGTTAGGGTCAAACACTGAGTCATGTAATAAGATTGAATATTCGCCGGCTTAAAATACAAACCCTATGAAATTCGCTAAAAGTCAAATATCTGGGTTTCAAATTAAATTAGCTATGTATGGTCTTCAACACACTACACCATCAAACGGGTAATGGTCAAACCCTGACTCGTGTAATAAGGTTGGCTATTCATCGGCTTCAACTTTAAACCCTATAAAAATACTGAAGGTGTAATTTTTGGGCTTTGAATTAAGCTATGTCTAGCCTTTGACACTCTTCACCAACAAACAAGGGTCAAACCCTGTCTTGTGTAATAAGGTTCACTATTTGTCGGCTTCAAATGCAAAACCTATGAAAATACTAAAGGTCAAATATTTGGTCTTCTAATTAAATCGGCTATGTCTTGTTTTCAACACCGTTCACCATCAAACGGGTAAGGGTCATGTAATAAGGTTGCAACACGAATGCTTAAGAAATTATCTAATGTCGAAATTAATAATTATATATTTTAAATATTCTAATTTAATGTTACTAAAATTTTGGCCTCCTGTTGTCAACTTCATATTAATTTAATCTTAATGCATTGGTCAGTCATATCGCTATGATTCTTTAACCGATCATTGATTTAGCCCAAAATCTTAATAGGCCATGCTAGTAGTCGACATCGCAAGCCTCCTCTCACATACCGACATTGGCTTGAACCTTTTGGGACGTCGTACATGATTATGGAATGGGCTATTTGCTCCCTGAACAGTCACTATATGCCCGTTGACTTCTTGAATAATCAAAATCTCTTCTCACTTCGTGTAACCCGGTATTCAGTCGACACACGAGTGACGTTGTATGAAATGAGCTTGTTGGGTCGTTATTTACTCATCAACAGACCTAATGCACTAACGACTGACGCATCGTATGCATTGACCGATGTCGCAACCCTGGCAGGAGAATACCTTTATGCGTCATACTTAACAAAAAAACCCCAACACTCTTTGAAAGGGCATTTATTACTAAAAATGGTGCCCTCCGTCATCATAGACCAAAATTTCATCATCCCTATTTCATTTTTCCTCCTTTAAATCAAGCTTCAAAAAAACCCAAATTCATCTCCACGGTAGAAGGAAAAGGAAGAAGGTAGAGGTCACCATGCACTACAAGAAAAATGACCTATTACTTCATCCTTTTACCTAAGTTTTTTGGTTAAGGGGAAATAACAAAAAAATACACTTTTTAACTCTGTTTTAAAAAACTCAAGGTTAAAATTCTGGAATCACCGACGCCGCATGCATTTCTCACTTAGCGACGTCGGTTGTTTTTGTTACCGACATTGCACGACACTCTCGCAGACTGGAATGGTCGTTTCCGCACACATTTCTTGCTTACCGACATCGCTCTTTAATATGACCGACATCGCACGTCTCTCTTATAGACACAAAATAACTAACATCGCACGCCTTTCTAACTTATTGACATCGGTTGATTTCATGGTCGACATCAATAAGTGAGAAGACGTCGTACACCTTTTTTTCTTACCGACGTCGCTTCTTGTTGTGACCGAATTTGCATGACTTCTCGCTAACATGAAATGACCGACATCGCAGGTCTTTCTCGCTTACCAACGTCGGGTGTTTTTGTGATCAACGTTGCACGTCACTCCTGCAGACATGTTACTTAGGCCCATTTTCTAAAATATCAATATTTTAAACCTTCCACATTTTCAAATAATAATGTGCAATGTAAAAATAATATTCAATATTCTAAATGAAAAATTAAACTTATGCATTCACAAATTCACATTCACCCTGTGTATTTTATTTTCTATATTTATTTCATTTTAAATATATGAATAAGTAGATAACAACCATACGATGAACGATTTAAAATAAGTGAATATATATATTAATAATATAATTTATTTTTAAACAAAACTAAAATATTATTTTGTAAATTTTTTATGCTACTCCATTTCTTTTGAATTTTTAAAAGATTTTATAACTATACTTTTAACTATGACTTTATATCTATAATTTTCAATAAATTAAATTTGATATATGACGTCGAGTAATATATCATCAAATACAATGTTATATACTACTTATTCATAATTATATAAAATATTTAATCAATGGTTAACCCTTATTTGACTTCCCCCCTTTATAAACATAAATAAAATGGTTTGAATTTAATTCATCAACAGTCAACCTTAATACATAAACTATATACTACTTATTCATAATTATATAAATAATTAATCAACGGTCAACCCTTATTTGACTTCCCCCTGCATAAACATAAATAAAATGGTTTGACTTTAACTCATCAACAGTCAACCTTTCATACATAAGCAATAATAACTAAGGTTTGACCTTAGTTAATTAATGGTCAACTTTTATTCGATTTTCCATACATAATCACTAGTGAAAAGATTTGATAATGAATAATGAACATCAATAAATGATTGACCCTTACTTGACTTTACATAAATAAACACTAATAACTAAGGGTTGACCTTAATTGATCGACGATCAACCCTTATTTGACCATACATAAACACCAATGAAATGTTTGACTTTTAACTAATTAACGGTCAACGCTCACTTGACTTTCTATCTATAAACAGTATGAAAAAGTTTCACTTTAACTAATTAACAGTGAATAAGGTTAGTCATATGGTTAGTAATAACTAATTAACGGTCAACTCTTATTTAACTTTCCATACATAAACACCAATGAAAAAGTTTGACCTTGACAAATCAACGATTAACCCTTACTTGACATTCATACATAAACACTAATGAAATGCATAGAACTTAACTAATCAACGATTAATTCTTACTTAACTTTCCATATATAAACACTAATAACTAAGGTTTGACTTTAATTAATCAACGACCAACCCTCATTTGATTTTCCAAACATAAACACTAAAAAATGATTTGACCATGACCAATTAACGATCCACCCATACCTGGCATTCCATACATAAACACTAAGAAAATGGTTAAAACTTAACTAATCAACGATCAACCTTTATTTGATTTTCTACATATTAACCAAAATGAAAAAGTTTGATGTTAACTAATTAATTTTCAATCCTTACTTGACTATCTATCTTTGAATTCTAATAGCCAACATTTATCTGTAACTAATTAACGGTCAATCCTTGACTTTCTATATATATAATATAATAATAAGGTCTGACTTTATCTAATCAACGAAAATTTCCTACTTGTCTCTCTATATATAAACACTGTGTAACATACTAGCAACACAAAATTTATTTTAATTCGCAATAAAAATATAATTCTAATAATTTTATTATTTTAATATTGACATTTAAAAAAAAGTTATGAATCTAATGTGGTGGAAATTATTTCATCCCAACCCAAACTCTACATGCCCAACTGAGTTAAACCTTAGCATTTATAAGAAACAAATCCCAAACCCTAGTTATAGATGCCATAACATTTTCTTCTTCTCTATTCATAGCCGGCACGGTCACCTTTTTCAACCCATTGTCACCAACCCCAATCCCGAGGGGACGACTCCACCGGGCGCCTATCGCTACCATCGAGCTGGCCTCGCCACCACAGAGCAGTACCTCGCCATTGAGCAGCTCCTCCAACAGCGCCCGCCACCTCTAGTAATGCTTGCTTCGCCACCAAACTCCACCACCACTAAGAGCTCTCCGGCCCGCATCCATCACTCCGCAACACCCGCCTACCAATCGCATCCGTCGCCGCATCCATGACTAGCTCCACTGCAGCACCAGCCAAACTGCTCAGCCGTGACTCCAGAAGCGCCACCAGCCCAATGAAAAGGTGCTCAGATTCATTGTATTTAGTAAATTTGATTAGTTACACTAATTTAGTTAAACTGCTGTAAATTTGATTGTGTAAATTAAACCTATAAATTTGATTTTGTAAATTGAACCTGCTGTAAATTTTATTTTGTCAAACTGATTTGGCCGGAAAAATGCTAGGTATTCTTGCTGGAAAAGCTCCAGTTTATTTTGAACTCCCGAAGCAGAATCTACGCGATTCTGCTTTGGTAATTTTTTCAAATTCCGCATTTGAAACGTGCAATGTCGCATGACTGTCGTTCACATCTTTACTGCGATTTTGTTTTTGGTGCAATATTACACTGCTTTCGATAAGTTAATTTTTTAAACTTGGTTATTTTCTAAAAAACCGAGGTAAAATTAATTTTTATCTCGGTTACGAATCAAGGTAAAAAATACACTTTTTACTCCATCCACATTTACATCGATTTTTTTAGGGCTCAAAATCGAGGTAAAAACCCCTGCAGTACCGAGGTAAAATGTGTTGTTTCTTGTAGTGATGGGAGGGGCTTCCATTGATCAAATTGTTGTAACATTTCATCTCGTTAACTTGGGATGATCATATTTTAAATGGTACATCCCTTTGGATTGATTAATGAAGTAGTACTTAATATTGCAATGTGTGATACATTTTCATTCTCTTTTGTTTAAGTTTGTGGACTATATATGTAGTGTTGTTTGGTTACATGGAAGATGTAATTTTTTCTAGTGTATGGTGTGTACCCAAAGTGGAAGCTTACTAATGATGATTATTTGATAACGGAAATAACATAAAATGTTTGATTTTCATCGATTTCTTGAAGTGAAGATCAACTTGAACATATATGTATTTTGTGTATCACCCAAATGATGGCATGTTTGTCATGGTTTGGTACCTTTTGTATAGATAAATTTGATTTGAATATTTGACCATGAAAAGGATTGAACTATATTCACAAGAAACTGGACCTATTATTTCAACCCTTTTACCTTAGTTTTTTTAGCTTAGGTCAAATAACCGAGGTAAAAAGTTCTTATACCTCGGTTATTTTTTTTGAATTAAATAAAAATTTTACCTCAGTTAAAAAAAGGGTAAATAATATGTTTTTTACTTTAACAATTTTATTAATAGATGTAAAAGATAATAAAAATGGAGTAAATTATGTTACCAAATTGCGTGCAAAGTTGCATATATTGCTTCAAAAAGACGTCTGAAATAGCATTCTACGTCGTTCCCATCTACATTTTATGCGACAAAAGACCAATGTCGGTGATATGTAAAAGATAGGATAAAGTAGAAACAAATGGACTTTTATAAATGAAGAAGTTTTATTTAAAAATTTAAGAAGGTTAGTTCTATTGCGTTCCGATTGAAAGTGGTGGAATAAAGTGGAAAACTACAACACTCAATTATATAATGTTTAATTAAGGTACTTAAATTATTATAAATGTAATGAGCATATCCTTACAAATAGTACATAAATTTGAATAAGAATTTTCTCATAGTTTCAACATGATGACAACTACAATAAACTCAATCAACTTGAATTATCATGACCTTGAAGACGATTGACACCCCAACTTCTATCTCCTCGAAAAACAAGGTGTCTCCGATGCGTAGGTGGTTTCAAGAAAGGAATTTCCCAAAACCCTTTGGGGACAAGATCTTGATCTTCCCACCCCATGAGTAGTTCAAACGCCACTATGTCCCGTAGCACCTTAGTGTAACAGGGGTTTTCTCAGTTGGCAGGACTGGTACAATCTCTCACGAGATGTACTAAATAAATAAAAAATATTTATTAGAAAAATATATATACATATGTGTGTGTAATTAAGAACAATTAATATTAATTGAAAATGCCTGACTAGAATTGGGCATTTCCTGAAGTTTTGATACTTCAGAGTGCAGTGGAACTGTGGCTATCAGCAGCCATTGTATGATGTCCAAGGTCGAAAAAAGAGCCTTGGATTGCTCCGTTCTGCTGAGAACTACTTGAGAACAAACAAGTATTAATTGTGGTAAAGTGTGAACAAACATTTAAGGAAACTTCACAATCTAACAGATTTAAGTAAAAATAAAAAACCAAAATACATAACACATTCACACACCATAAATCGGACAATATAAAGCAACAATTCTTGAAAAGTAGGTGTAGAAGTGTTGAAAACTATACCTTTGAGATGAGAGTAGAGAAGAGATGTGGGAGACTTTTGGAATTCGCGGGAAACTTATTAATAGAAGCTTGAACTGAATGTGAGGGACCTTCTACCTATGACTGACGTCGCACATCCATACGGGTGTAACAATTTCAGCCCACAAGCTATTATGTCAACGTTTCTAATTTATTACAAAAATTGGTCGTAGCAAATATTTGACAGTATCAGTATGATTGAAATAAATTATTCATTACACACAAGTCTTATTCATATTCAGAGTACCTTAAACTCCATATCCCCACTGCATAATTACAGAGCCTTGCATTTGGGTAATAAGATGATAGCTTATGATGGGATGAAGATCAGTGACTACACTAGGGACCCTGCCTTTTAATGTAAAGGAGTTTGTCATAAAGTTTTCTTACCAGAGGTGTGTGTTCATGGGATTTTAGAATGTATGTGGGGCAGGTGTTTAATTCTGATTTTATTATTGAAATGACCCACCAACATTATTATTGTTTCATGTTACTTTACACACGATGTATATTTTTGTAATTACTGCTCTCTGAAATGTAGGAGGGAGAAGGAGTTCAATATCACTCTAAATTATTCATTATTCATTGGTCATATCTTGGGTTACATATTAAGGATTCAATAACATAGAAGTAAAATTCAAGAAATAGAATATAGATTCCACAGTCAGTGAAATCTGCGGCAAAGAATGATAACATTAAAACTATGGGCCCAACATCATTCAACAACTCAAAGTAGAGCGTGTATCCAACTTGTAGTTCCTCTTCATCAAGAAACATGTTGAATATTCAATCTTGCTTAACCTCTTCGGGGTCAGGGTCTTGAGCCTCATGTTTCTCGAATAATGCATGTCATAATTCATTCTATTGCACCACAGCACAACAAGCAACTTGTATGGCGGTAGGATCTCCATAATTTGATTTGGGACGTACTGCATTATAAACGTAAAAACCACATTTAGTACACATGAAAGTAATCTAAAGGAAAAGTTTATTGGAAATAAAATACACGTGTAACAAGGAGGACTTACCAGAATTAGAATTGAATAGAAGTCTGTCTGGGTAAGAGTGCAGAAAAAGTAGGGAATGACATCTTTGAATGTAGTCCGCGGATGATAGTTCTCCTCCTAAACGCTACGGATTTGCATTGGTCAAAAAAATTGTTAAATCTCAAATTAGAAAATAACTAATCAAATAAAAGGAATTTAAATCTAAACAACATATCACTCATCTCAGTCGGGCCTGGCTACTCGATCAAGCATTGTTAGGAATGATTCCTAAAATTTATAATGTCACGGATGATAAATATTTTGATAGAACGAATACGGTTCGATGTAAATTGGTTCAATTAATCCTTTTTATTGGCTAGGGGTAGCACGCACTTGTAGTTTCAAAATATGACTTGGCCGACATGTATGTGTGACGTCACTGACACGTCGTTTCAAACTGATGCATTGGTCAACATGTCTAAGCGACGTCGCTCACTGATCAGTAAAACTGATTGGTTAACAAAGTATAGTGTGACGTCTCATTCAATCATTATTGGCAAAAATTATGAATAATCGACGTTGCTAGAATATTTCTCCAAACGATGAAGGATCAAAGGACCATCGACGTTGCATTCAAATCTAACAGACGCATTCTCAAAAGCAGAAAACTAGAGTAAACAAAGGTTCTAAACAATCTAAAATAGGCCCCGTTGACCGGTGACTACATAGAACCTAAATTCCTACAACCCAGAACCCTAATCCATAGGAATTTCTAAACAAAAAACACATTGATACACCATATACACTTCAAATTTAAGGAAAAATACGAAAATGAAAGTAATCCAGGGAATATAGAAACCATATTTTTGATAAAATGAGTTGATGGACAGTTGAAATTCGAGGGAAAGTTGAATGTTTGAAGTGATGTATGAGGCGGGCTCCACATATATATATTCGTTACGAATCATTGTGAATTCTACCTCACCAGGTGTGACGTCGACAATACCGACACTTAGCTGACGAAGGAGCGACGTCGGCTAATCTAAATGTGGGCCTCAGCAATTCAGCCCACTACCATTGCAATGGGTAATTGTTTGACGAAAGTGAATTTAATTGACCAGTGTGAATTCTGCCTTGGCATGTGCAACATCACGATGAATTGATTATGTCGACATGTTATCGACGTTTGAGCAACGTCGGCTTACCTGAACCTGGGCCTCATCTTTTCAGCCCATTAGCTTTGAGACTGAGCCCGCGTTTGGCCAAAATGAACGTAATTGACCTTTATAATCGTTAATTTGTTAGGAGATAATAAATGAAATTTATATCTGTCCACAAACTTTATTAACGTCCGGTTTGATCGGAATCTATTTTAGCATAATCGGTGATGTTTACAATTTTTACGCTTAGGTCCCTCCGAAAAGGTGGGAAAGGAGGAAATGCAAAATTGGAGATACATAATTACCTAAATCACATTGATGAAATAATGTTTTCTCGATTAGGCATCTATGAACCATGGTATTCATCCCTTAATTTTTATGAGTATTCCATTAACACTCTTATGATGTGCGTTATTAATTACTTCGATAAATTCCACCTCATAGAATTGCACGAAATTAAAAATTATTTCTTTTTTCAAAGATAATGAAATTCAGTCCATCATTTTTTAAAGTCTAGTACATGGTTTAAAGCAATTCGTAAATGGTATTCGAGGCTTAATCAGAAGATGCTGTGGAAGTCTCAACGGGATTATGACAGTCTCTTTATCACTTTCGGGGATTATAGTTTGACTGGGGCTGACAAAGGTCCCTTCCGGGATGATTTGAATCTATATTTGGGGATTGCCAGTGTACTTTTGAAATTTTGCACTTAGGTCCATCCAACAAAGTGGGAGAACTCAAAATACAAAATTGGAGATACACTTATCTGATTCACCAATTCACGACCACTATGTTCCGATTTGGTCATGCACGAATAGACAGGGGTAATCGTTCGTTATTTTTTAGCATTCCATTATTACCCTTACGATAAGCGTTATGAGAACGATAATTTCCACCACATAGAATCACATAAAATTTCACATTCTTGGGTTTTTTTAATTCGAAAAATAAATAAATTCAGTCATCAAATTTTTGAAAGCGCTAGTACATGGTCTAGAGTAAATTGTAGTTGATCACTTATAAGTATACAAGGGGTCATTTGGAAGACCTTGTGGAAGTATATGTTTAATGAGACCAGTTTCTTTATTACCATCAGTTAGTATGAGTTCGACTATGGATGCCAAAGTTTCTTTTTTGGGACAATGGTACTCGGGTTTGGGACAACCGTTGTACCTTACATTTTTCATTTAGTTCCCTCTACGAAAGTGGCAGAAGTTGAAATGTAAAACTGGAGATAAAATTTGTTAATCATATTTTCTGAATTTTTTTTCCAATTTGTGTATGAACGAGTCGTCGAAAGGGGCCGCAATCTTAACAGAGAAAATTTTAAGAAACTTTTTGAAAATTAGACGGTTACCCTTATGTACAACTTCGCGAATGTGTCGCATCAAACAAACCCAAGAGCAGTCATTTTGCAACGTTGGTTTAATTGAATTTTCCAGTCAATAACAATCAGCAACAACACCTATTTCCTATCACCAACACTTTTCCTCCAAACCCAACTCTACACTGTCCTTTCCATTCACACCAATACAACCCTTAAAAAACTCAATCAAATTGCTTCTCTCAAACATCAACAAGCATCCGATGATGGAGCATTCCCGAGTTCAAATTAATTGAGGTACTTTTACATCCATTCCATGTTCATTTTCCATCTTTATTACCGTATACCTTCGATATTTTTTCCTTATTGATTATTGATTGAATATTTTCATTAAGTATGATGATTGTGTTACATGCTTTATGCTGTACATTGTTCGTGTTTCCAAGATAATGAAATGTCTACAAGCTGTGAGAAAAAAGGCTTAGATTAGCGCTAATTATGGGCAATAATCTTAGCTTCGTATGAAAACATTTTGAATGTCTGACATCGCTCACATATAATCTTCCATACGACATGGGACCAAACTTGACCGATGTCACATAGGGTTTGACGTGATTGATATGTATATATATATATATATATGAATGCTCGACGTCGCTTTCCTACCAGACTTTGTGATTTTGATCAGTCCTTCATGCGACGTTGCTTTTAAGGTGATCAGGTACTGATTCCATGTTGACATTAATGTCATCTGTGTATGACTATATTATATGACATCATTAGAGGACTTCTCATTTCTAACATAAAATGTGAATTTCATGTGTATTGGTTGAAATAGGACAACGAGAGTTATCGATGGACTTTCAGCTTTCAACGTAGACTATAGAGGTTTAGTCCAATTAATGTTACAATGTCACATCAACCTCATGTATTTTAATATATTCTAACATGTAAATGTAATATATTTTATATTATTTTTTCTGCATTGCATTCTAATTCTATCCTATATCAATTACACAACAATTGATTGTTGTATGAAGTTGAACCATTGCACGAGTTATGGAACATTAAACAACATG